>KZ651991.1:236733-249524 GCA_001010745.2 Gerris buenoi | reverse complement strand
GGACCCCCGGACTCACTTTTATAAGGGGGGGGGGGGGGTAGGTTGCAGTTCCGGCACCTCAATTTCTAGAAATTGAATTACTCTTAAACATCCTAATATTTATAAAATGTGTCTTATTTTCTCTTAACTTTTAATTTTTAGTGCACCGAAGAGCAATTAATGGAGCTTTTTGGTAAACATGGACCTTTGGCCAGTATTAAAATTATGTGGCCGAGATCTGATGAAGAGAAGTCAAGAGGTAGAAACTGTGGTTTCGTAGCTTTTATGAGTCGGAGAGACGGAGAACGGGCGATGAAAGCTCTAAATGGTAAATTTATCTATATTAATGATTTCATATCGCACATCAAACCGTTTGGCACAGGATCTATAACTGTTGGGGCAGACTTGATAGATGTGTAGCTTACCCACCCTAAAGGTAGACCAAGAAGTCATTAACATGGGAGAAACTGAAAGCTTAGCTTCGTTAAAAGTCGGAACTTCCGAGAATTACTGAAGTCAGTACAGTCGGGTGCTAAGACAATACCTACCCATTTCTAGTTTGTATGACATGCGCAGTTATGTCAAATCTCACTAATAACAACAGGAAGGTTTCCAATCTGTTAGGTTTCCTGTTTAGTTTGTTTTTATACAGTCCGAATTACAGTTACAACTGTCTTAAACGATTTTTGAACGTTTCAAAAATCGTATATTATTAGTAATTTCTTATCAGGTACAGTGTTGCAAAAAAATATAGAAGTTGTTAAAAATAAAATTGTTAATGACAAAAGAACAACACTGTGTTTTTTGATTGGTCTATTTGATTAAAAACTGACTATACATGACACCAAAACAGCAACACTAGTGCACTCCTCAGATTTCCATGACTTCTTGATCGACCTTTAGCAGGACTTTGTACTGCCATGACAAACCTTACCACAATGCAATTCCCGTTATTTTTGGGTCCCTCCTTCAGGGTCTTAAGGCCGAAATACACGGTGACACTTTTGTTGCTAGATTGGGTGTCTAGATTGAGTGTCGCAGTGGAGACACCGCCGAGAGTGGACGCTAGACCACCCCCACTCCTACCCACTCCGGTCTAGCTAGTTGCGCTCTCGGTGTTTGTTTTCCTCGTGTAGACAAGACACCTGTCAGGTCAATTTGCTCTCGCACTCGGTCTAGACTAGTTTCAGCTAGGTGAAACCTTTTCTAGAGCAAGCATGATCAATATCTCAGCCGTGAAACGCGTGTGGATGACGGAGGAGACGTAGAATATTAGACAAACGGGACACCGTGTAGACAGTTCGGATACTGGTCTAGGAACTTTATTCAAGGTCACACTCCGAGAGCACTCTCGGACACCAGTCTAGCCAAATTTTGGCTCTCCGTGTAGATAGATTGGACACCACTCTCGCTAGACTCTCTCGCTCTAAGTGTCGCCTTGTATTTCGGCCTTTATGATGTTGTAACTTAGTTATACTTTATTTTGATTTGTTTTTTAAGTAATGTTTTTTTTTACATTGTTTCATAGGTAAGGAAATAATGGGTTATGAAATGAAGCTTGGCTGGGGTAAAGCGATTCATATCCCTTCGTATCCTATATACATACCGCCTGCCCTTCTACAGATTACAGCTCCTCCTCCTCCTTCGGGCCTACCATTCAGTGCGCAGCCTCATCCTAGGGATAAGAACAAGGTAGCCACTTTATCAAATTTTATATTTTTTAAAAAAAAGCACCTGTTGCACTTTTGTCATTTTTTTTTTTTTTTTTTTTTTTTTGTTTGTCCTTTGAATATATGACGCATCCTTATTTATGAACCAATTCAGAACTGTTTCAAAGCAAAAATTTTACGTTTTTTCTTTTTCACCGACTTGTTCAGACATCGAATTTAGGCAGGTCTGTCATGGATATTGTTGGATTATTGAATCTTTATTTAGATGTTAGGCTGATGCACACTGGCAGAAAAGTAGCGAAGTTAGGTTTTGAAAAGAGATGAGAGAAGTCTAATTGTTAATCACCTAATAGTTCTTCCGACCAGTGAAGGCTTTTCTCGATTTGATACTTGTAATAAAAAGTTTACTTTTTTTTACTTTCTCGTATAAATAGAAAGTATTGTGATGGCGTGAAAATTTGATATTGAGATTTTGATGGATTTACATGTTTTGAGGTCCTCTGAGTCCAAAAAAATGGTTTTTAAAAAAATAATTAAGGTAGTTCGTGACAGATCAAGAGTAATAAGAAGGAAGGGTTAGGGAGGTGCTGTCAAATAAAAACACTGTTTAAGGTTTAAGCTAACGTTTCGCTAAATTTATTAGCATCATCAGAGCAAAAGACAAAGTATAACAAAAATGTGTAGATGTTGACTCTAAGACATGTTATAATAGAATGATTCTATTATAACATGTCTAAAGGCCCCCATACACGATCAAACATTTTGTGCAAAATGTTTGCGCAAACCTGATGTCGGGGAAATTTAGTTAAAAATCATGTTTGCGCAAACCTGATGTCGGGGAAATTTAGTTAAAAATCATGTTTGCGCAAAAATCAAGCAGCCCCATACATGGTCAAAATGTTTGCGCAAAATGTTTGACCGTGTATGGGGGCCTTTAGAGTCAACATCTACACATTTTTGTTATACTTTGTCTTTTGCGATTTTAGCGAAACGTTAGCTTAAACCATAAACAGTGTTTTTATTTGACAGCATCTCGTTAACCTTACCTTCTTATTTCTTTTTAAAAAGTGTCTGTCTGTCTGTGCAGACACCTGGAGCCTAAACTAGTGGGCGGATTTTGACGAAATTTGGCATACATGTTCAGAAAAATCATACCCTGAGGCAAAATCGAGAAATGAATTTTAGCTCAAAATTTGAGGGGCGCTACTCCCCAAAAACCCAGGAAAAATGTGAAAAAAAATTATTTTTCAGAAACAGTTCCGACGATTTTGATTAAAAAATTCTAAAATTTAGCCCATTTAAATACGAATCCAACCATATAAGCCGTTTCCCCAGGTAAAATCTAGTTCCTGTTTAAAAAAAGCCTTAAACGTGGACGGAGAGAACCCCGGTTCTATTCCCCACCTTAGAGATGTTATTTTTATGATAAATTTTGATGAAACTTTCAATAATAATTAAATGTACGTATGAAAGCTACTAAATGGAAAACACTGGGCTAAATAATTATGAACTGGTATATGAGGAAGTTTGTCTGAGTTGTCTCGCACCGATTTTTCTTGCTCCTCTGTCGCACATTTTGCTAACTCTAATATTTAACGGTTCTTTATTATTTTTAAATGATCATGAGATGTTTCAAAAGTTAGTTTTAGCAAGTTAGAAATATTACCCTTAATTCGATATGTACAAAAATTATTTCTTGATAGGTTAGCTTGGTTTTCCGGTGAAATCCATGTCATGAAGAGGTTGAAGTCTGACGTTTTTCGCTTTCATGACTGGAAGCATCTTCAGGGGTGTGGTGCATTTTTCAATATATCGGACTTCAACCTCTTCGTGATGATGTCCGTAATTTCGCTTCCACTACTGGAAGCATTATTCTTTGCAATTTCTTCTTTTAACTTTTTGTTTTTTTAATTTTAAGGTACCAAAGATGAGGGCGAATGAACCGTATGCGGAAAACCCAGATGACCAAAGGCTTGTAGAAGAGGTAATTTTATTGTATAAACTCGTTGTGTTTTAGTGTGTAAGTTTGTTTTGTATTGTTTTCAAGGTATTGGTTCTTCAGGTAAGGTGGACTGCTGTGGTAAGTAACCAAATATTCATTTGCGTACGTATGGTTATTTGTAATCCAGCTTACATAAATTTCTCAATACCCTTCATTCTTTACTCAAAAAATGATGTAGCTTTTATTAGCATTTATTTATATTTTTTGTTATTAGTTTTTAATTTAGGGGAAAAATATAGTAAATTCAAAATAATAAATACTTACATTTTAAAAATTAGAATAATGTCTTAAAATCAAAGTTTATATTAGAAATTATTTCTTTTTTTGTTTTTCCCGTGTTCATGTTTTATACACTACAACGTTTTACACAAAATTTTGTGTTTTTTACCTTTATTTGGCAATTAAAAAAAAAAAAACTTTTAGACTGTTCGATTAAGAATGAAATTAATTATATGTAAATATACACAAAGATAATTTATACAATTGATTTAATTAATGTCAGTATAAAGGTGATTAGGAAACTTCCTGAATTATAGTTTCCGTCTTTTAATCTTTTTTTTTTTTTTTTTTTAATCTAATAATATGAACTATTTGGTATTTCTATTTCAAGTTGGTAAATCATAGTTGAAATATTTTTTCTGATGACTTTACACCTGTGGATGGAGATTAAGAACCGTTTTTCTCTACCATTAATCAATTTAAAAGCAATAAGCAATATTAATAAAATAATATTCTACAGGGTGGGCAAAAAAAAAAACCCGCACTTTTTTGAACACTTATAGCTCAGCTTCTTTAGTAGATGGAGATATGGGGTTTGCAGGGTCTGAAAACTACATTCCTCTACTTTAAATTTCATATCTACAACTTTAAAAACGATCGGGTGAAAGCCACGCAATGACGGTTTGAAATAGGGTCTTTAACAAAGTTGTTGTCCGGGTAGTGAGGTAGTGATCTTGTCTGGTATTATAGTTTTGGTAGAATAAATTACCGTATGGTGGAAAGGGGGGGGGATCTTTTTTAGGTAAGAGGGAGAAGTCCCTCAGTGTTACATATAACAAACATTGAAGATGTGTTAAGCACCATTTTGCCTGAAGTCTGGGCAATTCTCTTGCAAATATTGAATTGTTTGCAAGGAGCCATGGGACGGAGTATCATCTTGCATAAACGTGTAACTTGGCATTTTATCTTAATTTCAGGCAAAATTGTGCTTAACCCATCTTCAATGTTTGTTATAACACTGAGGGACTTCTTCCTCTTACCTAAAAAAAGACCCCCCCCCCCCTCCACCATACGGTAATTTATTCTACCAAAACTATAACACCAGACAAGATCACTTCCTCACTACCTGGACAACAACTTTTTTAAAGACCCTATTTCAAACCGTCATTGCGTGGCTTTCACCCTATCGTTTTTAAAGTTATAGATATGAAATTTAAAATAAATGAATGTAGTTTTTAGATCCCGCAAACCCCATATCTCTATCCACTACAGAAGCTGAGCTATAGGTGTTCAAAAAAAGTGCGGTTTTTTTTGGCCCACCCTGTATAACCAAATAATAGTACATTACGTCTAGTGCCTAGTGCGGAAAGTAACATTTTGCATGTGAGTGTGGAGTTTGCACCCGAGCGATAGCAAATGTAGTAAAACCACACGAGCAAAGCAAAATGCAGTTTTCGCACGATGCGCATACTGAAAAAAACAAAAACAGTTACTATAATTAAACAAACAGCAAATTAAATTTGTTAAATGGAAACAAACATGCTAATCATGTCATAAAGTGAAGAATTATAAATTGCGAATGCACACTTTTCATTTTTTTTTTTTAACATAACAATTTCTGCCTTAAAATAAATGACCTTAATATTTAATATTTCTTTTCACCAAAAAAATGTCTTATGTATAATTGTGTTGAAATATTTGTATATACCCTATTGTTAATCTATGTGGCTGCTTTTGTGACAGATTTTACCCCAGGCGCTTGTCAAAGTGGTTATTCCGAGTGACAGGTAAGATTTCCATGGTTAAAAAAAAACTGTGTTCTGTCTAGAATCGACAGGTAAGAAAACTATAGTTGCAGGGTACAGTCTCGTTGCGACGGAAGTTTGGAGGAGTAAGTTCGGTCACCTAGCTGCAATATGAGGCGACTTTGTTTGATAATTCATATAATATGAATATTTATTCTCATTTTTATTACTTTTTAATTTTTTTTATTATTTTTTTCTATATTTATATTGTTCACTTCTGTATTTTTTTTTTTTTTTTTTTTTTTTTTTGAAGTAGGTAATTTATAGCTCACTGAAATATTTAATCTCTAAATGGTACCTCATTATTAAATTGTTTTATTGTCCATCCCCTATATCTTAGCCTAAGGCCCTCCGCACATGGAGCAACTCAAAACAAACTCAACTGGTGTCAAACTGAAATTGCCTAATAGTTTATGCCAACTGTAAGCACACCCAGTTTGTAATGAGTTGCTCCATGTGCGGTGTCCCATTCAATTACACAGGTTGAAACTCATAGTCAACTGGTTGGTGATTTGAGTTTGTAATCAGTTTGTTTTGAGTTGCTCCGTGTGCGGAAGGGCCTTAGGTCTGATTCTCATTTGTAATCCACCCTTTTAATATTCCTACATTCATGGTCAATTTTTTGAATAATTGAATAATTTTTAAGTTTTATTTTTGTTATGAGATTTCAAACTTTACCTTTTGTTAAAATTTAAAAATGAAATTCCAACCTTATCTTTAGTTTAACTGTAAAAAATAATATTACCATTTCCTATTTAAATTTGGTTTTAATGCTCTGTATAAAAAAATCACGTTTTAAACATGTTGTGGTTCCTATGTGGACCAGACTCCTAAAATAAACACCAATCCACTTGATTCGTGTTATGATGTTACAACAATAGTTAGTTAAAGGGTCTTTAGAATCTCCATATTAAGTCGATTTGTCTTGGATTTTCGTAGAAATACAGGAAATATATAGTTAATTGTTTAAATTACTTAATTAATTATAAGTTAATGTGTTTTGTGTTGTTTTTATTTGCTAAAATAAGTTTTTTTTTTTTTTTTTTTAATGACAAATACATCTCATCCAACTTATAGATGTACTGTTTTAGTTTTAATTGAATCTACAACCTAATGAAGTAAAAATTATTTGGTACTTCTTTAGATGGTTACTCCCCTGTGTTTTTTTTAGAATATAAATGACTGACTAAATAACTATTAAGACAAAGGGATGCTTAGTCCAATGTACTTTGGGACAAAGGAATATCACACTTATGTTTTTATAAAGGGGAGTAACAATCTAAAGAAGAATACTCCGTATACCTTCTTTAGATGGTTAATCCCCTTTGTTTTCATAATAAGGGGAGTAACCATCTAAAGAAGAATACTCCGTATACCTTCTTTAGATGGTTACTCCCCTTTGTTTTCTTAATAAGGGGAGTAACCATCTAAAGAAGTGCCAATTATTTTGTATACGCTTTGTGGTACGTATGTGGACCACACACTTTTTTTTATGATTCTGGCTTTAATGAAGGGTACCTATTTAATTATTATATTCTTTCTTTTAGGGGTCCCCTAGTCCCTTATGCACCATTAAGAACTTAAGAAATAATTTTATCGCATTTTTTAAAAATTTTTACTATGGGCATTTACAGGCATTTTTGTGTGGTCAACATAGGAACCACAAAAAGGTTAAAAATGAAGATTAAAAAAATAAAAATTATATTAATATTATTCTCATTGCCAACTGAAAACTTTGAGAACTTAAACAATGGATATTTTTTAGCTTTAATTTTTTTTTAATTGAGAGCCTTTTAAACACCTTTTATCAAGAGAAAATAATATTATTAAAGTTACGCCCTTAAAAATTTAGTTAATTACTTCTCTTTTTAACTGGTAGTAATTAGTAAAGTTTACACTTCTTAATACTTGTTAGAGGCATTATTATTAGCCATATTGTAACATCGTATAAGAATTATTTCTCCTAGATATCCAAAAATTATCATTGCTCCTTGAAGAACTTAATAACAACTTTATATTAAACTATTAAATGTAATTGTTCGAAGACTTTATTACTAATATGGACGTATGTGTAGGGTATGTCCTTCTAAGGAGTATTTTTTTTTTTTTTAAATAAAACTTCAGATTGTTGCAAAAATATTTTATAAAATAAAATTATTTTAGAAATCAGCGATAAATAAGGTTAAAAGCAATAAGTTTGGATTGGAATATTTAAAATGATTCATTAAATTTGTTTCGCTATGTTCTGACTTAAATAGATCAATTTATATGGAAAAGTACATCAATTCATTTTTGCTTCCGAGCTTACCGAAGGTAACGGAAGCTATTTTCCTCTGAACACAATTTGTTATGACAGTGTGTCCCACCATTTCTTTAACAAACTCTGCGATTTAGATTATGAGAATTTATCTAAGATCTTCGGAATATGAGAATAGATAAGTGCTCCAGGCATTTTAGCACCATTGATTGTTCATGTGTTTTTGTTAACATTTAAATTTTTTACTGTTTTATCTATAGCTTTACTTAGAGTAACTTTAGGAAGAATATTTTTGAGTGTTTAAATCTTTGTAGAGGGGTTTTTAGTTTTAGAGCGTGCGTTTCAATTACTGACTGAGGTACACAAGTATTTATTTAACGGGACAATTGACTGCTTACATAAACTGTCTTAATGCATTATCTTAACCATGAGTAATTATTGAGACCGATCTTCTATTATAATATCAAACCACACTTGTAATACTTAGGCTTTGGTGGTAGTCTTGTGAAATTCCAGGTTTCTTGGTAACAATTTTCTCTTGATGGATATTCATCCCCCTAAGTTTAAATAATGATCACCAATTGGTGGCAAAACCACCGAGATTGTAGATTAAGTAAACAATAATGTCGTTACATTGTATTAGAATTATGCATAGTGGGTATTAGAATAGTATAACAAATTGATATTATGAGAATACATGATAAAACTTCTTTCACAAACAAAGTCCGGGAAAATAAATCCAATAAAAGTTACTTCAGTACGGAAATAATAAGGGTTTCAATCTGTTTTGATTTATTGTAAGTATAACAGTTTATGAACCTGACGGATATATTAAAATCAATTTTAAGTTGTATTATATCACTCACTAAATATCAACTATTTTATTATTTCACAACAAACACAAGAGTTACGTTGACAGCTTGGGCGCACGCATCTTCTTATCAAATTTTGATGTATAATCAATCATATGAAAAGGGCCGTTTCAAAGTTTCCAAAATCGACCCCCTGATAACTTTCAGCAGCAGTGTTGGGTGTTACATATCTCCAAATTTACATAAGTCGGGGGTACTACTGTACTCTGATTAATATTGATTTCCGATTGTTTATACTCTGCTTAGACTAAGTTGTGGGACAAAAAGCCGCACCTCTCTTTTATTGCTATTTATCGCCTATTTTAATTATTATTTAAAAATTATTTAGGTAAAAGTGTTTAAAAAAAAAACCATTAGGAGATAGTGTTCATAAAATTGTCTGCTTAACATCAAGCTAGAAATTTGTGTAACTAAATCAATCGGTGTCTTTTAAGAATATATGGTTGGCTAAGTTCGTCTGCAGAACATAGCTTGGCAATGGGCATTTGAATGTCCCTTACTTTTTGGTGGTCAATGTGATTTTCATGATCCTGAGTGCAAAATCAGTAAGTAAACCAAAAATCAAGAGGATGTTAGTTTGTCACTTGATAGGTTAGTAATTTAAATATTACTCCAAATCAAAGTGGTCACCTACCAAGTGGCAATCTATCATCTACTTGATTTTTGGTCTACTTGCTGATTTTGTACTCAGGATCATAAAAATCACATTATCTACCATAAAAGGGGTGAAATGGCTGCTCTCCACCGGTTTGTCTTTTTCAAATGCTATGTCCCGAAGACGAACTTTGCTGACCACATATTCTTAAAAGGTACCAAAAGATTTACTTATACACAAAATTCTAGCTTGATGTTTGTCAGACATTTTTTTGCACACTATCTCCTGGACTTACAGTCTATAAGATTAGAGTTGGCACAATCGAAGGCAGGAAAAAACTAATGTGGAGGTAGTTTTGGGGTTATAAAAAGGGAAAATCGGTGTTGCCATGTTATATTTTTTTGGTGGAACAGGGGTAGAGTAGAGCATTTTTTCTGAAGTTGCATTCAACACGGGGGACCAATAAAATCGTTTCCCTCAAAATTTTCCCACCTGTTGATTGTGCCAACTCTAATCTTATAGACTATAGTATATTATTTATTTTGAAAAGTTTAATTATCAATAAATGTTATATTTTTTATTTATTCTGTCTAATCTATACATTGAATTAATTATCTCAAGGTATAAAAGCAGAAGCCATTTATTAGTTTACAGTCATTTGTTAGTATTTATTAGTTAAAAAAGCAATTTTTATGTGTTTTTTTTTTGTTTTTTAGTTTAAAAAAAATGAATACAGTAGAATCCTGGTATTTCATATCCCGTTATATCATATATATCCCGATATATCGTATATTATTGCCAGTCCCTTGAAAAAATCCTGATAATTGGTATAAAACCAATGTATTTCGGTCCCCTCAGTATAACATATTTTTTTCCCTGTCGAGGTGAACATAAACGTCTTATAACTCGGAGAATAATCCCGATAAAACGTATGAATGGAGGGGGAAATTTCCAAGATTTTGCTTATTTACTGGCTATATCTGTTGTTTTACTCTACTCAGAAAAAAATAACAACAGTTCACACTTCACTACAATTAGAGGAAGTATTAATTAAGTGGGTTTTTTTTTTATTAATTCTGAATTGCAAAGGAACCTATTGGAGGGAACATTCTTTGGGGAAAAAATTAGAACTCTCGCGTGACGTTTGATCGGCATTAAACAAAGACTCAGGGGGGAGAGTGTGATTGTNCTGTGAAGTGTTTTTTCTTTACCTTGGCAATGTTACTCACTTCACAGCCTAGTAACATAATATACTAATAATTTAAAAGTTGTCAGAAAACACTCTTATTGCTAACAAGTTGAAAAAGTCAGAATGCAAAGTAAATTTGCACCTCCATAAAATGAAATTAATGGTTTTTAAGAGAGAAAAGATGAGTTATCCTGGAAAAGGAAGATTTTTATCCTTTACTATTTTTCAACCATTGCAAAACTACTTCACACTTACAACCTTTAGTTCTTTTTAAAAAATCTCCACTCATTTTGTATATTTTAAATTTTTAATAACGCTTTTTTTAAAAAAAAAAAAAAAAATTAGACACTAAACTTGTACCAATTTCATATTTACAGGATACTGCATTCCTTTATCTATGTCTTTAAGTAGATTATTTTATTCTAAAAAGTGACGATTTTCTTTTGGACATTTAAACAGTTAGTCGATTACGCTGTAAAAATCTAAAACGAATCCTTAACTGAGATTTATTTCTCTTTACTGTGCTATGAGATGATTCTGATTCCATTTAAATTAATAGCTGTAGAACTAAATACGCAATTAATACGAAAAATTAGAGTGCTAGAGCAAGAAACTTGCATGCGACAACACGGCCAATATTAATTCGCAGTAAGTTTATTCTTATTTCTATGAATTTAGTTCGTTGTTGAGAAATTATTTTTGTTTTGTTGAAACATAAATTATATATGTGGAAAAATATATATACAGTAGAATCCCGGTATTCCATATCCTGTTATATCATATATCCATTAAAAAATATATATTTATGTAATATACTTTTTATGTATAAACAAGTTTTTTTATACATAAAAATGTATGAATTATTCTTTTGTTTTAATTTATTGTTAATAAAATATGGTACTTCTTTAGATTGTTACTCCCTTACTTTTTTTTTTTTAAATATAAATGGATATAATTATTTATGCATTCCTTTATCTAAATAACTATTAAGGAACAGAGATGTTTAGTCCTATGTACTTTTGGACTAAGGAATATCACACTTATGTTTTTATAAGGGGAGTAACAGTTTAAAGAAGAACATCCTGTATACTTTGTTAGATTGTTACTCCCTGTTTTTTTTTTTTTTTGTTTTTTTTATGTATAAGGGGAGTACCAGTCTAAAGAAGTGCCAAATATAGTTTGATTTTAAATTGCCAGTTATTAAGAATTAATTATTTGTCACTTTTATCTATTTGTTTTCACACTTCTTTAAGTTTTATTATTATTCTCTAGTTTTCTCAAAAATATTAAGCTATATTATATTTTACAAATATAAAAAAAATAGTCAATTTTATTCCTTCTTTGCAGATAATTTAATATAATTGTATTATACCTACTTACATTCTAACAGTAGAATGAAGGGTGTTTTTTTAAATATTACATTATCTCATTTTTTGATTTTTACGACCTATTGTTAAAATAAATTAGTTCAATTTTATGCGTTGTCAAAGAAAAGAACTGTTGATCTCAAATTTGTGAACATTAATTATGTAAAAGAGTGAACATTAATTGAAATTAAAGTTGAAAAAGGGAGATAATGTAAAAATTTATAAATTTATTTTATTGTGACCAGTGAAGTATGAATGCTTTTTTCTTGGTTGAATGCAATATTGAAGAGAAATGTACAAAGAAAAGAAGATATACTTACTTTCTTCCTATTCTTTTATCAATCGTTACTGTGCCTACAAATTCCAATTTGCACTCAAATTTTCCACAGAACTAAAAAACAGTGTCTTTTTCTACTAATGATGTAAATATTTCACTTTAACCAATGCCTATAATGAAAAAAACTTATTATTTCCGTGGTAGGCTGTGAAATAGTAACTTTAGAGCCTAAAAAACAAAGCTTAAATCAATTTTTTCATTACGTGGACTTGAAACATATTTTCTTTACTCCTGGCAGTAAAGAAAAAAAAATTTACGTCCTAGGACGCAAAAAAAAATTTATTGTTCTGCAAGAACTTATCAAAACTTCCGTAGGAGTGCTGATTTCTTACTAATGTGGCTCTTAGTACGATTGAATTTTGCTAGATGTCAATGCGTTCTATTTATCTTTTCTTATAGTGTAACCTCTTTTTAAGGTTTCTTTTTTTTAATCTTAAGTTTAAACTAATATTTGTTATTATTATATTGATTATTGATTAATATTTAATGTTTTTTAATT
>KZ651991.1:216357-236270 GCA_001010745.2 Gerris buenoi | reverse complement strand
CGCATGTGGCTAGGGAGGTTTTCTTTTTTAAATGATTAAATATTAATTTATATTTAATAATTACTTTGTTTATCTAATAACACTGTGACAAAGATTAGATTGATTTCCATACTATTCTTACGATTAGTATTAACTTTTGACACTCAGGTTGTCCAAACCTATGTGGGAGAAAAAATAAAGTCACTAGGCCTTTGAGATGGGTGGGGCCAGTGACATTTTTATTTGCCTAGTTGGCCCGCCCTTCTCGAATTCAAAATCCAGTGCTCTCATTGACTCGCCTCCAATTATTTTTTTTTATTTTCCTGAGCTATTCCATATCCTGTTATATCATATATCCCGATAAATCGTATATTATTGCCAGTCCCTTGAAAAAATCCCGATAATTGGTATAAAACCAATACTCACTTCACAGCCTAGTAACATAATATACTAATAATTTAAAAGTTGTCAGAAAACACTCTTATTGCTAACAAGTTGAAAAAGTCAGAATGCAAAGTAAATTTGCACCTCCATAAAATGAAATTAATGGTTTTTAAGAGAGAAAAGATGAGTTATCCTGGAAAAGGAAGATTTTTATCCTTTACTATTTTTCAACCATTGCAAAACTACTTCACACTTACAACCTTTAGTTCTTTTTAAAAAATCTCCACTCATTTTGTATATTTTAAATTTTTAATAACGCTTTTTTTAAAAAAAAAAAAAAAAATTAGACACTAAACTTGTACCAATTTCATATTTACAGGATACTGCATTCCTTTATCTATGTCTTTAAGTAGATTATTTTATTCTAAAAAGTGACGATTTTCTTTTGGACATTTAAACAGTTAGTCGATTACGCTGTAAAAATCTAAAACGAATCCTTAACTGAGATTTATTTCTCTTTACTGTGCTATGAGATGATTCTGATTCCATTTAAATTAATAGCTGTAGAACTAAATACGCAATTAATACGAAAAATTAGAGTGCTAGAGCAAGAAACTTGCATGCGACAACACGGCCAATATTAATTCGCAGTAAGTTTATTCTTATTTCTATGAATTTAGTTCGTTGTTGAGAAATTATTTTTGTTTTGTTGAAACATAAATTATATATGTGGAAAAATATATATACAGTAGAATCCCGGTATTCCATATCCTGTTATATCATATATCCCGATAAATCGTATATTATTGCCAGTCCCTTGAAAAAATCCCGATAATTGGTATAAAACCAAGTATTTCAGTCCCCTCAGTATAACGTATTTTTCCCCCTTTCGAGGTGAACATAAACGTTTTATAACTCGTATAATTCTGAGAGTAATCCCGATAAAACGTACGAATGGAGGGGGAAATTTTCAAGATTTTGCTTATTTACTGGCTATATCTGTTGTTTTACTCTACTCAGAAAAAAATAACAGTTCACACTTCACTACAATTAGAGGAAGTATTAATTAAGTGTTTTTTTTATTAATTCCGAATTGCAAAGGAACCTATTAGAAGGAACAATCTTGGGGGGGAAAATTTGAACTTTCGCGTGACGTTTGATCGGCATTAAACAAAGACTCAGGAGGGAGAGTGTGATTGTGTCCAAACCAAATGTAATTCCTGGACAGCCTAGATTCTAGATGAAGGAATATCTCTTATAATTCTGAGAAAAATCGTGGTTAAACGTATATGAAAGGAGAGGACCCTTTTCCAAGATTTGATTGTTTACCTCCTTCTGTTCTACTCGGATAAAATGATATGGATTACACCCGAACCAATGGGTTAATTCAAAAAAACAAATAATAATTTTTTTAAACCTAGTACATATTTAATTTGTTTATGATCATACACAGTGTATTTTTACGTGCAAAATAAATACAAGTCTTAATTATTACATTATTTTTTCTTTTTTTACCATCAATATTTCATAATCCCGATTTAGTGAACTACTCGATATATTGTATTTTTTCTTCGACCCCTTGAAGATACGATATATCGGGATTCTACTGTATTCATAGACAGAAGTTTTTTACAAGGATGTCAGACTGTATTAGCTATAGGAGATAAGTCAATGATAAAATTCTAAATTTCTCATAGTGAAATTTGTGGGTGCAGTAACAACAAACATTTTTTTAAAAAAGAATAAAGACAATTCAAGTAATGGCATTGATAATAAAGCGTTCATAACTTTATTGCTTACTTTAATAAAATAAGGATTTTTATTTTGATATAGGTATAATATATTTATGAAAATTTAAATAATTTATTGAAGAAAATTCTTGTTTCATTTATATTTAACTACCTGTATGTTTTATTTTTAACTTTAATCTTCTACTAACTTTTTAATTTAAGTTAACGCTCTTTTTTTTTGTTATTATTATCCACAATTTAGTAATAAGTGGTTTTCAAGACACTCAATTAATAAAAATGAAATTCTTTCAAATTTAAATATAATATAGAAACAAGAATTTCTTTTTATAAAATAACAGTTTGTTTGTTATGATTACGTAAGAACAGCTAGGGAGGTTTTCTTTTTTAAATGATTAAATATTAATTTATATTTAATAATTACTTTGTTTATCTAATAACACTGTGACAAAGATTAGATTGATTTCCATACTATTCTTACGATTAGTATTAACTTTTGACACTCAGGTTGTCCAAACCTATGTGGGAGAAAAAATAAAGTCACTAGGCCTTTGAGATGGGTGGGGCCAGTGACATTTTTATTTGCCTAGTTGGCCCGCCCTTTTCGAATTCAAAATCCAGTGCTCTCATTGACTCGCCTCCAATTATTTTTTTTTATTTTCCTGAGCTTTTGTAAGATTAGTATAATGTAATTTCTAAGCTACGGGTATCCTGTCAATCTTTTAGTCTATAAAAGCTCTAACATTTCCTTGTTTATGGCCTCTAGCATCAATATTATATAATTTTTTTTTTAAATTGATTTAATAAATCAATGTTGTAATAAACAAATATAAGATAAACCTAATTCCTTTCTATTCTTACGACTGTATTTATTTACTTTGTGTGTTTAATTGTATTCTAATCTGCAAAATAAGGTATTCCCTAATCAGTCTTGGCTAATTCTTCAAAGTAAATTTTATTATGTCATTAGAAGACCTGTTTAAATGAGTTACTTTTTCTGTTTAATATCACCGTAGACAGAAATTAAATTATTTAGTCGGAATATTTATTTTTCAATTTGATTTCTCTAATCTCTCTACTGTTTTGTTTTTTCCTTTATAATATTTGCATTTTAGAATACAATTTAATTTTTATTATTAATATTGCTTATTTTTTTTTTTACATTACTTTCATATCCATGAACATAAAAACCGATGATATTTATAGTTTAAATGATTATATTTGTTTAAAAAAAAAAATCTAAGTAACTATTTGAAGTCTAAATTTTAATCTATAGTTGTGAATATTTAATACAATACGGTTTTAGCTGCTTTAAATGGTTTGCACTTGATATATTATTATCAGTTTCCCGATGAGGTCAAAAAACTTTGGACAGACCCTTTTTTGTATGTATGCTAAAGGTTTTTTACTGACACTTGGTGTATGCTAAAGGTTTTTTACAGACCCTTTGTGTGTGCTAAAGGTTTTTTACAGACCCTTTGTGTATGCTAAAGGTTTTTTACAGACCCTTTGTGTATGCTGATAGCACATTCTTGGCCTATTTATTTTCTCTTAAAATTTAATTTAGATTCCATAGAAATCTTTCCGTTGTTTACTCTCATTTTTTTCCCCCATAAAATATATTTATATCATCTGTTAGGTTTATGTTGTCAAGCATTATTGAGAATTATTGTCTAAAATAAGCTTCATATTAAGACAATTGCTCGATCGATCTCTAAATAGATTTTATTTTATTCAACTTGGTGCGTAGGCTTCTGTGAGTAGACTCGTAATAAACAGCTTGGTTTTCCGGTGAAATCCACGATACAAAGGAATTGAGGTCCAACGTTTCGTTTCCTCTACTGGAAGCATTTTCAGGCTGTGGTGCATCGTAATGTTTAATTGAAGCAAAAGCAATTTCAGTATGTCTTGTTGCTTCAAGTAAAACCACACCCCTGAAGATGCTTCCAGTAGTGAAAGCGAAACGTCGGACTTCATCCCCTACGAGACGCGGATTCCACCGGAAAACCAAGCTGTTTATTTTATTTGAATAATAAACTTATTTTGGAGTTTTTTGATACCATGTATTTAATTTTCAGACATACGTAGGTAGGCTGTAAAGTAATGCATACATGCTTGTAGATCACGAACAAAATGACCTTTAGAAGTGCGCAAGGCGGCATTTGGAGTGACACTCCCCCTCTATACGCATGCGCAATTTGAAGGCCTTGAGTTCATCCAGTATCTTTTGAGCAGTGCAAGTTTGAAGACGTGTTCTATTGCCATTGTAAACGCGATGTTATCGAATTTTTAACAGCTGAGAAGAAATTTATTGTCGTTTAAAGGTTTTTTATGGTGACGATGCTGTTGATAGGTCAACTTTTTCAGCTGTTAAAAAGTTTGATAACAGCACGCCATTCAACTCGCATTTACATAGCACTAGAACACATCTCCGTACTTTGCTGCTCAAAATTCACTGGATGAACTCAACGCCTTCAAATTGCGCATGTGTATAGAGGGGAAGTGCCTCTACCAAATGGCGCCTTACGCACTTGTAAAGGTCATTTAGTTCGTGTTCTAGAAGCATGTGTGCATTACTTTTCAGCCTACCCACGTATTATTCTAATTAATTTCATACTATTTAAAAAGTTATTTAAATATTTTAAACTTTTTTCTTGTCTATGGCTAAAGCATGATTGAGTCTACAGCATTGACTTCCATTTAGTTGTTGTTTGAAAATTTATTTTTGATTAATTCCTGTTGAATTTTTTTATTAATCGACTGCTCCTTAACACGAAGCAATTAGAAATGATTCGAAGTAATGTTTTGATTCATGGATATTATGTGAGCATGTTGAAATGCAACATTGTTTTCTCCTCCATACAGGAATTTATTAATGTTGATCCACCACATGATAGAGTTTGTAATCAGAGAAGGACCTATGTTCGAAGCTATGATCATGAACCGGGAGATTAATAATCCAAACTTCAGGTAATTAGATTGTTTAATTAAATATTTATAATTTTTATGTATTTTCTAAAATTAAGGTGTTAATCTGCTAAAGAAGGAATAAAGTAGTTGTGTGTAAAATTTTAAACAATTGTTCATATTTTGTAAATTTGTCCGTTCAGTTTCTTCTGTGAGTAACAATGTTTAATTTTTTCAGTACGGGAGATGTGCCGTTAGTTAGAACGTTATTTAATGTCAAGTTGTTATTTTTTTAACAGGTTTTTATTTGACAATCAGAATCCTCAACACTTGTACTACAGATGGAAAATGTTTTCTCTTCTTCAAGGAGATACACAGAAAGAATGGAGACTTTCCGAGTTTAGAATGTTTAAAGGTAATGGATAAGAGTAACTCGTTAACAATAGAATAAGATTGATATGTGTGACACTTACTCCACTATTCCAGTGGCGTAAATGGATATTTGCGGACCCGTATAATGTTGTGTATAGTAATAGTAAAATAATAGTATTGTAATAGTAGTTGTGAATAGTATTGTTAATAAATAATAGTATTGTTGTGTCAACCTTTCTGAGTGTTTATGGGAAAGTTGTTCAAACAAGGTTGAAGGACAAAGTTGGGTGAAGTTAAAGTTTTTATGTGGAGCAAGACAAAATCTGTTTTTACCATTTGAGCAGCTGTCATATATTAGCTGCCGAGGAGGGAAACCTCTGTCTTAGCCATTCTCACTATTTCCTTTTAAGCATAGAGCTCACTTTCTGTGGGTCAGTCAGTCAACCTGCTTAGTGAACAGAGAACTAGTTAGAAGTTTTTTTTTAAACCAGTTTTGCACTATAGATGTATATGTGAGGTCTTACTGCTTCACTTTTTTTAAAGTCCTGGAAGAAGAAAAAGACTAAGTTTGCAACTAGTGATGTGAGATAGAGAATATTCTCCAAAACTTGACAAAACTAGCATATTGAAGCATTCTCTTTTATTTGCTTTGTTATTCTTAATTTGACAATAAAGAATATTTTTGTTGCAGTTATTTTATTTTATTATAGAATTTATAATATTAAACAGAACTATTTATAATTTTTAAGTTTTTTTTGGTAGTTTTCTTACTACCGAAAGATTAAATTTTAAATAATTCAAATTACAATTAACAATAACTACGGGAGACATACCGAGAAAAATACCCCCGCACCGGGACTCTATTTTTCAAAGATTAAATTGAAATTCAATTTATAAGTTTTTGGTAGTACTCATACTACGGAAAATTTAAATCAAATTATAATCACTATTTACAAAGGGAGACAGACAGAGAAAAATAGACTGCAGCGCCGGGACACGGGATTCCACTTCGCGGTGCGGAGCAGCTGCAGAAATTCTAANAGGAAATTAGGTACATGGCGAACCACGGACGGAGGTCCGTGGTTCGAATCCCGGCTTTGTAAATAGTTATTATAATTTGATTTAGATTAAATTGATTAAAAGAAAGATTAAATTTTGGTGCGGGGGTCTATTTTTCTCTGTATGTCTCCCGTAGTTATTGGTAATTGTCATTTGAATTATTTAGAACTATTTATTTTTAATTTTGCATAAAAAAAAGCTTAAGCATAAAACCCGCAGAGCACAAAGATATATGATTGAATCAAGTTTTCTTAATCACTTTAATCTTAATCCTTCTTTCTAGATTTTTTTTTCTTTTTCTTTTCTTTGAGTTTTAAGGCAGAAATACACATGCCAGTGGCGAGTTACTAGCACGTCAGTAGCTGGCATGCTGCAGACGCTGTGTACATTTGCCAGTGAAACAGCATGCTAGTATCAACCGGATAATCGGTCTTGTGCGAACTACTAGCACATGACAATACACACTCCAGTCATAGTTCTAGTTTTGAAACAGGCACACGTTTATTGCCTTCTCTTAGCCTAAATAAATAATGAAATAATTGTACATATTTTATTTAATTCATTTTGATAGTTTTATTAATTGTGTTTCAATTTACATTATGAATGTATCGGGGCAGAATGAAATTAACCAGATTTTACTGTTACTTGCAAAGAACTATGTTTTTAAACATTTGAAATTCGAATAATAAAAAGACACAAAGAGTGTGGGTAAAAGTTTGGATAGCTTCCAAGGAAATTAGGTACATGGAGCGTGGCAGTGCTTACTAAATGAAATGTGGTTCGGGGACGTCAATAATTTTATGAATCAATTGCGAATGCTTCCGTAGAAAGAAGATGAGTTGTTGTCATATACCCATGAAAGGAAGGAACGCAACTGAAGACTGAAGGGCTGAGGGAGACTCGTGCTAGCTACTAGCAACCTTGCGCTGGCAGGCCTGTTTACACGTGCCTTATCAGATCCCCCTCCTCTCGACTTGTGCCACTGGCAAGACAAAAATCAAACCTCGTGCGATTTACTCGCATGGTTTCTACTAGCATGCTATTAGATGTATACACATGCCAGTAGCTCTCCTCTGCGAGCTACTCGTATGTTTTTGTGCGAGTAACTAGCATGTGTATTTCCGCCTTTAGTCCCGTTCGACAGCTTAGGTCATTACAGGACGGGGTTTTTTTTGTCATCCTTATCTTATCAAGAAGTTTTTGTTTTGATAAAGGATGTTTTAATTTGTACTACTTGTATGGTATTTAAAATATATGTAGGATAGCAATATCTTTAGAATTAATGTTTAATAGACTTGTACCTTAAAAATCCGTTTTAAAAGAATATGCTTGAAAATGCTCACTTGAGAGACTATTATGCTCAAGAATATTCTCCAAAAGATTATGTTCGAGTATTTTACATCACTATTTGCAACCTACTATAACAAATTAAAATTATTGGTTGATACTCATATTAAGATCCTTCTCAACTGTCTTTGTTATAAGAATTGTAGTTAGAAGTATTTTTACTTATCTATTTATTTAATTATAAAGTTTATTTGTATTTTATATTTTTGCTCAGGTGGTCCAATTTGGCGTCCTCCACAACCAAACATATTCACTCAAGGTATGCCTGAAGAACTGGTTGAAAAGGATGATGAAAGAAAGGGTGGTCTCTCGCCTGCTCAACGAGACCGCTTAGAACAGTTGATCAGGAGAACCACCCCCGGTAGGCTCCGCGTCGCAGATGCCATGGTCTTCTGCATCGAACATGCCGATGCAGCTGATGAAATCTGTGATGTTATCGTCGAATCTTTATCCAACGCAAATACTTTACTCCATAAGAAAATAGCCAGATTATACCTTGTGTCGGATATACTTCATAATTGTGGCTTGAAAATAACCAACGCTTCTGTTTTTAGAAGATGGTACGTAGATTTCTATTTAAAGATTTGACCGAATTTAAATATTTGTTTATTTATTGGGATGAGAATTTATTTTTAATTACAAGGGTAATCCAAAAAGTAAGGTCTCTATTTTATTACATAATCGCCATTTGGATGAATGCATTTTTTGGATTGTGTTTAAGTTTTTGTTTGGCAATGTTGCAAATGCTCACCAGCACATCTTGGTGGTTGCATGTTTGTTGAATTCTCATGACCAGGGCGAAGTTGAATACTTCCATTCACTCGACTGTTCTTTGGTCTCAGGCGTCATGTTATAAACCCAAGTTTCATCTGTTACCCCTCTTCCATTTCGGTCAATAGCCTAGAATTTCTATTGGCGTCACTCCGTTTACATTAAAAAAAACTGATCCCATCATGAACCTCCACCTTTTGCCGAAAAAAAAAATTGGAAACTCTATTACAAATTGCTGCCGATCCAAGATAAACATGTGCAGTGACCTGTGTGACTGCTTGTTTTAAAGTAGAGGAAACTGCCTACAAGTCAATTTCATCCCAGCCAAAACATTTCCCTGAGGCTCTAGCGCTTTGGAGACCTTATTTTTGGGATTACCTTCCAGTTATCAATTTTTATAGAATGATAACTTCAAGGTTTTTTTTTAGAAAATTCTCAAAAACTTTTCTTTTAAAAACAAAAAAAGCTATTTATCTTTGTTTGTGATCTTATATGACAAATAAATGTAATTGCATCATATTTATGGGTAATATTTTTTCGAATGTAGTCCTAGTCCTAAGTCAAGTAATCCTTATATTCAAATGTTTTGAAATAATTGTGTTATTTTTGTCATTAGCTTGGAGTGCCGTTTACCAGACATATTCAGACAAGTTCACGACACGATGATTTCACTAGAGAGTAGACTGAAAGCTGAAGCATTTAAAGTGAGAGTTCTTAAGATATTCCAAGCTTGGGGTGATTGGGCTATCTACCCGAGAGATTTTCTAACGAGGCTAAAGGCTACTTTCCTCGGTACATCTACTACACCAGAAGTAAGTATTAACAAGTACTTATTGTAGTATGTGTGAGACAACTTTAATTCGAAGAAATCTTTAGATGATTTCTTATTTGAAAATGATCAATGATTTGCGGATGGTGCATGGCGAGGGACACTCCCTATGGGTTACTCTTCCCCCACGCTTTGTTGCATGCTTATATAGCTTACTGATGACCACACCATACTCACTTCGGCGGTACAATGTACAAATGTATTGATGTGTGAAGTAGCTTGAACACTCCACCTCGGGGCGTAAAAACTAAGTGATGGCCTAATTGCAAGGTTCGAATAAGTGGTTTGTCCTACCTGTTCTAGTAGGAAGTACTATACTACTACTACTATTTGAAAATGAAGGATTTTTAACTAATCTTGGATTTGATAGTTATTTCAGGAGGAGCCGGAGGAATCAGATAATGAAGGCTCTAAGCATGAGGATTTAGATGATGATTTGGATGGAGTGCCGTTAGACGGGGCTGCCCTGTTAAAAACTGCCATGATGATTAACAACCCACCTCCTCCTACTGATGATATTGATGGCATACCAGGTAATGAATCTCCAAACTGGCTTGACACTATCTTTCTATATTATTATTTATTACAGCTAAAAGTTAGTAAAAGATAGTCTAGAGGAAGAAAACAAATATTAAGAAAATCCTCAATAAGTGCAGGCTTGCAAATTAAGTCATCAAGTGACAAACTAACATCAACTTGATTTTTGGTCTACTAACTAATTTTGTACTCAAGATCATGAAAATCTCATTGTCCACCAAAATGGGCGGACATGGCTGCTCCCCACCGGCTTGTTTTTTCCAAATTCCTATTGCCAATATAGTACAGAGTTACTCTAGGGGTGCTCCAACAACAAAAATACCAAATCAATGATAGATCTACGACTGCACTATACTATTAATGAAGTTCTGCACTATTATTAGTATGAAGTACGACTGCACTATTTATGAAGTTCTTAAAAGCTTTGTTTAGATTGTTTAAATTTTTGATAGTGATTTTGTGTAATTTACGTATTATTTTCTATTTAATTGTTCTTTTAATTTGTAATAACTAATGAATGCTTATGACTAGAGAGGTAGAAAGTAACACAACAATATTGTCATCACAATTTTGTATTAAGATTCCCACAAACACATTTCAACGTATAATATCATCTTCAGTGTGCGTGTTAACTTAGTAAGAGTGAATTCTGTACTAAGCTAACTATTTTACTACTAATACCCTAGGGACGGCCCTGGGGCTGTGTGGCTAGAAGGATAACGGAAGGAACCAGGTAGGGGATATGGAGTTGAGGTCCAAGGTGGAATCTAGTAAAGGTATGGTTCCAGGTACTTTCTATCATCCTCTCTAGTCATAATAAGAAGTGGTACCACAAAATCTCAGTCAAAACAACTACAGTAGAACCTTGCTTACACAACCCCTCAATAACATGAAAACCTCAATTACAAGTGCAATTTTCAAATCCCCTTGAGATTGCCATAACACATAATGTTAAATTAACCTCTATAACACGATTATTATTATCCAAACAACCTCAATAACACGGATTTTTTCCAATTCACAATGTAACTCAGAACCTCTATAACAAGTCGTTTTGAGAAATCAACCTCCATAACACGACTCTATACAGGAATGAGGTACCTTGAACAAATCTAGACTTGAAAACCCCACCCCTCCCCACTCCGAACATTCTATTAACCTCTATAACACGAATGATAGCCAAAATAACCTTGATAACACAGACCCTCAGCAAAAAGAGCACCTCGATAACAAGACTGTTTCCCTAATCCCCTTGAGACACTTCTTATCGAGGTTCTACTGTAATTATTTCTTACAAATGCTTATAACTGATGAAATTTAATTTATGCGGTTACAGTTGACGATGATATCGATGGTAAACCGTTGGAAGATTTAGAAGAAGGTTCTAAGAATTCGTCATCTCTGCTATTTGTACCGTCTAAATGGGAGACGGTGGATCCTAGTCAGATTGAGGAGCAGGCCATGACCACAAGTAAGTGGGAACTGCTTGAGCAGAGAGAGAAAGAAGCGAGGGAAGCTGAAGAGAAGAAGAGACGACTTGAGGAGAAATCTTCTCCTGAAGATACTATTGAAGAAGAGGACTCAGTTGGATCAAGGTAGTGTACTTTTAAGGCAATAAATGTCAAGTGACAGACAGAAATCGCTATGAGTGTTTACATCTGAGAGAAATTTCTTGAGATTTAAGTCGTGGATATATGCTTGACACTTCTCGCAATGCTTAAATTTGCAATAAATGGAGGTCAACTTCCGCGATATCCCTCAGAGGAGTTTGAATTTTCAAATAATCGTTATTTATCGGTGTTGTTTTTCACTTATATCTGATAGTAGAAACATAAATCTCAGACATAAATTTTTCGGTGTTTACACTACTATGATTTCTGTCTGACATAAATATCGTGCAATAAATGTCAGGTGTAAACGCACCTTAAGTTATTCCTGCAGGTTGGAAATAGAAGTTCTCGTTGTTGTGTTAATTCTACATTGCTTAAGATGGTTTTGAGCTGCTTTATCAGTGATCTTCTATAAATATAAAAGAGAGAACAAATAAAGTTGTAAAAATTATAAAATGTAGTGATGGCTTGTAAGCAGTAATCAAATATAGAAAAACCTTATTCCATTCAGATGAAACATTTCGACTCGTACTAGAGTCATCTTCAGTCATTTATATTTCTAAAACACAATTTTACATGAATTTAGACTTACACATTTACTAGTTTTCTTTATGAAACATATTTTAATTTTTTGTGATTTACAATTAAAACAAAACATTATTAGATAGGATAAACAATACTTACAATAAAAGCAACAATACTTGCAATTTCTAACGTTGGTACTTAAAATATCTGCCTTTATTAGAGGATGTCCGAACGTTTCATATGAATGAGACCGGGTTTTTCTTTATTTAATTACACCTTACAAGCCATCAATACATCATATACCTTGAAAAAACACAAGTGTTCGGTGTACACTTAAATTGTTAAAAATTTAAATCTTTATTAATTATTACAAAATAAAATACAAGAACATTTATTTCATGATGTCAAAAATAAGTAAAACAAATCAGAAAACTACCATACAAGTTCATTTTCACTGAGTTTAAGAATAACATCAGGAGTTTATTTCGCTTAGAAATATAGAAAATTATTTTGGTTAGAAATGTAGAAAACTACTATTTAGAGGCCTGTGGTTCAAATCCCAGTGCTGTAGTCTATTTTTTTCTCTGTATGTTTCCCGTAGTTAAAAATAATTATAATTTGATTTAAATTAAAATTTAATCTTTCCGTAGTATGAATACTACCATAAACGTAAAAATAAAAAACTAATATACAGTAGAATCCCGATATTTCATATCCCGTTATATCATATATCCCAATAAATCGTATATTATTGCCAGTCCCTTGAAAAAATCTCTATAATTGGTATAAAACCAATGCATTTCGGTCCCCTCAGTATAACGTATTTTTTCCCCTTTCGAGGTGAACATAAACGTCTTATAACTCGTATAATTCGGAGAATAATCCCGATAAAACTTATGAATGGAGGGGGACATTTCCAAGATTTTGCTTATTTACTGGCTATATCTGTTGTTTTACTCTACTCAGAAAAAAATAACAACAGTTCACACTTCACTACAATTAGAGGAAGTATTAATGAAGTGTTTTTTTTATTAATTCCGAATTGCAAAGGAACCTATTGGAAGGAACATTCTTCAGGGAAAAAATTAGAACTCTCGCGTGACGTTTGATCGGCATTAAACAAAGACTCAGGGGGGAGAGTGTGATTGTGTCCAAACCAAATGTAATTCCTGGACAGCCTAGATTCTAGATGAAGGAATAACTTATAATTCTCAGAAAAATCGCGGTTAAACGTATATGAAAGGAGAGGACCCTTTTCCAAGATTTGATTGTTTACCTCCTTCTGTTCTACTCGGATAAAATGCTATGGATAACACCCGAACAAATGGTTTAATTTTTTTTTAAACCAAGTAGGTACATATTTAATTTTTTTATGATCATACACAGTGTATTTTTATGTGCAAAATAAATACGTCTTAATTATTACATTAATTTTTCTATTTTTACCATCTTTCATAATCCCGATTTAGTGAACTACTCGATATATCGTATTTTTTCTTCGACCCCTTGAAGATACGATATATCGGGATTCTACTGTATAGCTTTGGGTCAAAGTTTTAATTTAATCTTGCCACATGAGAAGTGACTTAAGAGTTTCCACCACTCTAATGAAATTAAAGTGTTTGAATTAAACTTTCCTTTACTCTGATACATTTATGTACTTGAACATTTGCAATAGAAGAGTGATCATTATTTATTTATAAATGTTTTTGTTTAGTCGAGACATCCAAGAGGAAATTAGAAGAGCTAAACTGAGAGAAGTAGAAGTTAAAGTAATGCAATACCAAGACGAATTAGAATCAGGCAAGAAGAACATCAAGTCTGGATGGACTTTATCTGAAATGGTTGAACATCATAGAAAAAAACTACTCAGAAAGGTAACAACATAATGTGTTAATTAACGCACTTTTTAATATTAGGTAATTTGATTTCCTGTAATCATAGCTAAAAAACTTGGGGCCTGGAGCTTTTAGCATAGGGTGTAGGACTTTTGGAAGGGCCTGTGGATTAATGTTCACTTAAATTCAGATAATTCTGATGTTTCTACTAACTTATTTTTCATCAAAAGTTTGTTTGTATCATTTAAGAAATTTATAAAAAAAAAATTATAAAAGTGCAGTTAGCACACTTTGACCCATAACTTATGTGTCATAGTGTCAACTCCCATCAGTGCTCTTGATCGATGATGCAACCATCCGACCGGACTATAAAATCAGGACAATAATTTATCTATCTATATTATTAAAAAAAGTTTTGTAAACAAACGAGTTCAGTGAGAGTGCTATACAATACCTGTGTGAAAGAGCGCGATAAGAGAAAAAGGGGGTAGTCAGGGGAGAAAAGAAAGGGCTTGAGTAACATACTAAGTGTAGAAAGAGTGAGGGTGATTAGAGGGGTAAGGGAGAACTTGAAAGGAGGTATATCAGAATGTCAGCGAGACAAGGAAAGTAGACAGTAGCGTGCCTTCCCCCACTATACCTAAGCCGCTGTCCTACACTACACTCACGCATCTCCACCTCACCCTTCTCATTCCATTACTAGGCACACACCTTGCAAAAAAGATCGCTAAATCAGTCTTTCTCAGGAATTTTCTCAACAGTTCTTTTCAGTACTTTCTATAGCTAACGTGATATTTTAGCATCCATGTTTTTGTCAACATTGAAAAGAAACGAGATCAATTTTAATGCTTCACTTTAGAGTGCCTCGACGTGGCAGGGGCCACTTTTCAGGGGTTGACGAGCGAAGCGAGTATGGGGCGGAGCCCCCTAGTTTTTATTATTTATTTATGTTTCTGTTTAATAATTTGTCGTTCGTTTATTTCTTATATTTTTCTTTTTTTGTGTGCAGATTGATAAAGAGAAAGACAAAACTTCGGAGAAGAGAAAAAACAGTCCTTCCCCGGATGATTTACCCGAACCTAAGTAATTATACCTTAAATAATTATAATTATCTCCTTTTCTTAACTAATATCTTTGAGATTTTATTTTTGTTGAAAATTAAATGAACATGCATTTTGTTGTACATTAGTATACTATTATGGTTGTTATGCTTTTGTTTTACAAATTTTAAAATATTATCAATTTTTTTTAGACATAAAAAGTCTCGAAGATCAAGGAGTTCATCCTATAGTCCACCAAGAAAAACTCACAGGTAATTACTAAAATACAATAAATTTAATAGAAATAAATAAAAATTAATGTTAAATATTTTTTGTTGAAGCCAGAAAATTTTGTTAAATTATTTTTTTGGAAAATGCATTATCTGTTTTATTTTTTAAAAACAAAAACTGGATTTCACTAGGCTTAGAACACAGTTTAAAAATAGTGTAATGTAATCTGAAACCTTGTTATCTGGATTTTCTTTCATTCTCTTTTGCACACTAATCTTACCTCAAACGCACAGGGCCGGTACGCTCCTTTTTGTAAATTATCTCACTTCCTCTTGTATGTAAACTCCTTTAATACCCTTACAATTAATTCATCTGATCCTCCCTCCCCAAGTCATTTAACAAGCATTTTACATCTAATGTCATGCTGAAACTGTCGTTATTTCTGTTATTTAACACCGTTTCAACTTTCTCGTATAATTTTAGTCTATAAGATTAGAGTTGGCACAATCGAAGGCGGGAAATAACAAACGTGGAGGTAGTTTTGGGGTTATAAAAGGGGAAAATGCCATGTTATATTTTTTTTTTGTGGAACAGGGGTAGAGTAGAGCATTTTTTTTCTGAAGTTGCATTCAACATGGGGGACCAATAAAATCGTTTCCCTCAACATTTTTCTGCCTTTTGATTGTGCCAACTCTAATCTTATAGACTGTAGAAAGTATTGTGATGGCGCGAAAATTTTATTTTGATGGATTTTGGAGGTCCCTTGATTCTAAAAAAGTGTACTGGGCCGATTTTGATCAAATTTGGCATATATGTTCAAATGAGTTCATAATTATTGGGAACAAATATATGATTAGTTTCTAGTACATGGTTGTCAAAGCTGGATACATTTACATGTTTTTGGTGTTTGTCTTTCAATATTTTCTGCCATATATTCGATATTTTCTATTGAAACTTGTTTATTAATATAAAACTAGGGGGCTCCGCCCCCTACTCGCTTCGCTTGTCAACCCTCAAAAAGAGACCACTGCCATGTTGGGGGCACTCTAGAGTAAAGCATTAAAATTGATCTCATGTTTCTTTTCAATGCGGACAAAAACATACATGCTGTAAAATATCACGTTAGCTATAGAAAGTACTGAAAAGGACTGTTGAGAAAATTCCTGAGAAGGACTGATTTGGTGATCTTTTTTGCAAGGTGTGTGCATAGTTATGGAATGAGAAGGGTATGGTGAAGATTCGTTCGTGAGTATAGTGTAGAACAGCGGCTGAAGGCTTGTCTGTCTGAATTTCTTATATACCTACTCTCAAGTTCTCCCTTACACCCCTACTCTCTCTCACTCTGTCTTACACACAGTTTAGTATGTCACTCTCAAGCTCTCTCTTTTTCCCCCGGACTACCCCCCTTCTCTCCTATCTCGCTCTTTCACACAGTTTTGTATATCACTCTCAAGTTCTCTCTTTTTCCCCCGGACTACCCCCCTTCTCTCCTATCTCGCTCTTTCACACAGTTTTGTATATCACTCTCACTGAACTTGTTTGTTTACAAAACTTTTTTAATAATATAGATAGATTATCGTGAGTTGTTGTGTTACTTTTTATTAACCTCTTTCGTTATAAACTAAAAACTATCGAGACAAATTTGATAGAGATGAGTAAAATGTGATTTTGATTATAGGTCAAGAAGTCGAAGTGCCGGAAGATATAGACCAGATAGAGGAGAAAGTCGGGAGAGACGTAGAGCTAGATCTCGAAGTAATTCCCGGAGTAGAAGCAGAACTTCCCCCGTACGATCTAGAAGAGGAAGAACTCCCAGTCCAGATCCATCACCTCCAAGATCATCACGAAGACAAAGAACACCGTCTCCTATCCACTCTCAAAGATCTAGTAAACATTCGTCGAAAAAACACAAACACAAGCATAGACATTAATAAATCCCATAGAGAATAGTTTGATGTTAGTTCTCTTTACACTATTGAACTCGTAAGAAACTGGGTTGGATCTCAGCTTTATAAAGACTTGGAAAGTTAAACGCTAGCTTTTGAATTTGATACTAAATATTTAATGTTTACGGAAATCATTAAAAAAATTAAATTCAATTAAAAAATTGAAAACACAAATTGATGGATCAAGAAAACAGGGTGTGAGCTTGAAGTTTAAATGGAAGCTTCGTAGATCTTTAAAAAAAAAAGGAATTTGAGACAATTCCCATTTTTTACACCTTCTTTATACTTCTCAAGGCTCACTAACTTCTCTCAACTGTAAAAAAGACTGTACTTTTTAGATAGTTAAATTTAATTGGATTGAAAATATCTATAATACATAAAATGCCTCATAATTTAATAGCATGCTTAATCTTGTATATATAACGTAAACCTTCAATAAAAGGTTGAAATCTGCATATTTCCCCCTTTTTTAAATTTAAATAAAAAAAATAATAATAATAAAAGTTAACTTGACTAATGTTTATCTTTTAAATTATGACAAAAAATCTTAGATTAAAAAATTAATAATTAAAAAAATGCATCACCTGATAATAGTTCTTTTTTCTTTTTTTTTTGGTAAAGATTTAACTTAAAATTATTGTGGGTTAAATCTGCATTAATTTGTAAATCAAAATAATAATTTTTTATCAGAGAATTATTAAGACAAAACTCCTAGGAGTATTAGGAGTATATCTTTTTTTTTATTTTTTACTTCAATAGTGATGATATATTGAATATGCAGGCAAACTTTGACTTATAAAAGTTCATATTATAGAAATTTGAACATACAAAATACTTTTGTCTTATTTAAATAATAATAATAATAATAATATTATCCATTTATTTTCATTTTTATGGATAATGTGTGGCTTCATGTGTGCTCATATTTTGGTTGATTTGAGTCATTTATTTTTTTGCCAAATTCAATAAGTCCCACNTATCAGTCGATATATCGAAAGAAATTAAGTTTTCCCAAGTGATGAGCAAAAAAAGAAAAAAGAAAAGCCCTCCATGGAGCTTTTTTCATGTTTTTGAGGGCTGTAACATACCTAAAACAGGTCTATTCGATATTTTCTACAAATATCGATATTGCCGATATATCGAAAGATCAATATCGATATTTTTGAGTCCGATATATCGATATCGAAGTCCCAACCCTACTTTTGAATACTATACCAACAACAATACAATAACCAAAGAAGAGTGTCGATTATCCGAATGTCAGTTATCCGAATATATAATTATTAATTATTTAAATCAAATCCAGATTCCAGTACTCAATTGCATTTAAAAGAAATACATGACAGATGCTTATTGACTTACCTATTGAGTTAATATTTAAAAAAATGAAAATTATTCTTATAAATCAATTTATATATTCACTTTTTTGATTATAATAATATTATGCGACTATCTCTTTTTGACTGTTTTTTTGAAATTTTTATGATTATCAGTTTAACGGAAAATAAAAACACCAAATACATTTGAGGCGATTTCAAGCTATAATTAGCTGATTGTGTTTTCGGTGGTGTTTTTTTTTATGAAAAACTAATTCATTTTGCTTTGGATATTATTCATACGGAGTATGTTATTATAATACCTCGGCAAAAACAACTAAATTAATTCGGCAAGTCAGGCACTACCTAATAATTACCTAATAACACATATACATTGAAATATTTTTGTTTTCTACAAAACTACAAATAATTTGTTTTCACACACTATCTCTTCAAATTTTGTACTGTTTTACTTATTATTATTATTACTACTATTAATTATTATGATTAACAAAAGAAAATCAGCAAATATTTGACATGAAATATTATAGGACGCTTGTTATAAAAATAAAAAAATAAAAAAGTTGTAAATACTTCAAAAATCATAATTTATTATGAATTAAATATAATAATTTAGCTTGAATGATTGTTTCTTAATTAATTGTTTGTATATATTTGTGAATAATTAGATTAAATTAAAAAGATAAATCAATTTTTTTAATTAATCTCAATGTGTGTTTTCTTTCTACTCATTCACCTCAGAATTAAGATTACTGTTATCTGATAAGTAATCTTTAAAAATAAATAATATTTATTACTTTTTTTCTAAAGTATAATTCAAATTCAAATTAGATTAAAAACAAGAATGATTAAGTAATAAATAAATTATTGTTAATTGATTTAAGAAGATTTTTATTATTCTTTTTGTAATGTTTATTTATGTATATAACTGTAATTAAACTCTATTATCTTTTGAACTGATTTGTTATCTTTTTTTATTTATATTATTCCGAATTCCGATTTTCGAAACAAAAATTTGGAAAAAAAACAATACATACATCAAATATTAGACCTCACCCTGTTTCGAAGAGAAAATCTTCTGCTTTCTTTTTTTAAGAACTTTTTTATACATAAAATTTAGGTTATTGTTATATTATTATTAGTATTATTGTTATTATTATATTATTATTATTAATAATACCAGCCAATAAAAACCAAGTTTTTATTATAAATCCTTTATATTTTTGCATTTTAGTTCTGAAGGGAAATATTGGTATTCATTCATTTCAATTTTAAATAAATAATTTAAAATTAATTAATTAGTAACATTTAATTAATTATTATATTTGTTACAATGATTTTGTACCGGTAGAGAGTCGAAATGCCAAGATTCAGCAAGATTGGATAATTAATTGAATTTTTATTTATTGTATTACTTTTTTAAATTTAATTATCCCATTCATTTTGAAAAAGA
>KZ651991.1:181494-192398 GCA_001010745.2 Gerris buenoi | reverse complement strand
TATATATATAAACTGTTTACTTACAGAATACGCTCCCATAACATATGCAGCATTGGCCTTTTTCTGTTGCTCCATTGATGTATAGTGAACTACTCTCCTATTGGTAAGCGATGCAGTCTATAAAAGCAAACATAGGAGAATGAGAAGAACACAAGAAAATAGAAAGTTTACTAATTGATGTAACATGTGTTTTCTTCAAACTAATATCTTTATAACCTGTTAATTCAACTTGCTGGTAATATAAAACATATAAGTTGGACGGTTAAAATAATATTCAAATGCTAAATATAATTAATGTTTGTAGGGTATTTTATAATTTAAATAGTTATTTTCTATCATAAATATAAATATTCATGTAAAAGATCCCGGTCTTGAATTACAACTACAGTCGAGTAGAGCAGCAAGTTTGTGCTGCGTAAATCACAATCACTTCGTTTGTTAAACTCAGTGTCGATTAAAAAAAACAATAATACCAAAATGACGAATTACTATTAAACTATCGGTACCAACCTTGCGCCTTTTGTTCAATTTGTTGCAATATCTGTACAACATGGCTAAATTCAACGGTCCGAAATCAGAGTAAAAATTCTCGTAGATTAATTCGTCGTCCATACAATAGTAGATTGTATTCACAGTCGACTTTGGTCCGACACCACCTTGGATTGTAACAAAATAGAGTTCGTCTAAACAAAATAAAAGATAAATAGAGAACCAAATAAACATCAAGTATGTGCATGTAAAAGACAAACAAAATCTTGCAGGATAGTAAAAAAAAAAAACTACATCTAAAGAATAAAACTAACCATACTACAAATTTTCACCTTTAATTAATAATGGGGTGGGGGGGGGGATTCATCCATTATCTTGTTTGGACTATTATGAACAAAATAAAAAAAATACATTTAAAAGCTGCACCGATATGGTAAATAATGAATGGGAGAAGGTTGCTAAAAGTGTTAACAGCTCTGGTGCCACTAACCTTCTGCCACTCCATGCCAGTGTACACTGGGCCATAAATTAGCATAGAGGTGGCACAAACAAGCACCGTGCCAGTACCGTATACCACTCGTCTGTGAATTGGGCCTAAGAAACAGTATCTTCCACTAGAACTCACCAGTCCAGATAGCTTGTAGTCCAGTCAAATTAGATGAAAAAAAGGGGAAACTTTGCAAAAAATCCCAAAGTTTTGGAAAGTGGCTTAAAATGTTCGTATGACTTTCCTGTCTAACATACTAAAAGTCACCGAGTGTGAGGGGGGAGGCAATAGGGGATTTTTTTTTTTTGCTTTTTACCAAATATCATAAAAAGTACAGTAGAGTCTCGCTTATCCGGGTTTGACGGACCCAGTCCGGATCATCGAAAGTCCGAATTAAACGGAATCATTTTTAAAATGTCTGTAAAACAAGTTTTTGTAGGGTAAAACTATTAAAATCAAGGTTTTTTATGGTAAAAATTACTTCTATTAGTCTCCAAATTAGTTTAATACTGTACAGTATTTACTCTTACTAAGTTAACACGCATACTGATGATGACATAAGTCGAAACGCGTCTATTTATTATTAAAAATTGTGGTGACAATATTGTTGTGTTACATTTTACTAACCTCTCTAGTCATAATTATGAAGTGGTACCACAAAATCTCAGTCAAAACAACCAACTATTTAGGAGAATGAGAATACAATTTTGTAAAAAAAAATGAAACATCAGATGTTTACAAAAATTATAAGAAATAATAAAACAAGTCAGATAAGAAGTGGTTAATGTACGGTCCTATTATTTTATCAGTTTATTGTTACATCTGCAATTATTCTTAAACAAACAATCTGTATTTAAGAAGCTTACTAGAGTTGGAAATAGAATGTATCGATCTGAGTAGAATTAAATTATAATCTCGATTCTCCACCTTAATATGTTTGTGAGAAGCGCGACGCGTCTTTCAAACTAGTGGGGCTTTTAAGAAAGACCTTTAAAAGTGAATAAAAACTACAGTTTCTCAAGCCGGAGAAAGTACGTAAATAAAAATTCAAAAGATCGTATTGACTCTGTCGAAATTTTTATACAAAGAAACATATATGAATGGCGCATTGATACCGATATAGAAAACGCAGAGACGTAGCTAGGGCGTTGCCCGTGCCGCAAAGAAAATACGAGCAAAACAAAAAAGGGACTTGTGTGTTCAGAACTGAATGGCCCCTTAAGAAATTTCGTTATGCTTTCAAGAGGCTCCTATCTATGTTTTTTTTGTTTTCTAGATTTGGGGGCCCCCCTGGCACTGGGGGCCCGCCCGCGATGCGGGCCCGTAGTTACGCCTCTGAGAAAAAGCCGGAGAGTAGTGGCAACAATAAAATTTGTATGAAAATGTTATGTTGTGTTCGGGGGAGCTAGGGAGGATTTGAATACGTCGGTTTCAGTCGGTAACTACATTGCCTACAGCTTTAGAATATTTAAGTGGATTTGACAATTTTATAGCAGAAAATTTTGAGACGAATTCATTCGAATTATCGGCAAGGAACTTTTGAAGTCTTCAACAAACGAAGTTTTAAGTGCAAAATATTCTTCTATAATTGTCTAAAGTATATGTCTAAGTATATTGTTCTATAATTGTTGTAAAGGCCTGATGTCACTCGTGTCGACCAATCGACATTTATTATAAGATATTTAAACGAAGAAATTTTATTTGGGTTTTTACCAATATATTCTCGATAAGGAAAGAATATCGAAGAAGTAATTTTGAAGTACCTATCGACCAGGGTCACTGCTACGACAATGCAGCTAATACGGCTGGAAAATATAACGGGGTTTGGGCTCGAGTTAAAAAAATCTGTAGTAACGCGCATTTACTACATCGGTCATTCTTCGAATCTAATTGGATACAGCGCAGCAAAATCTTCCTTGCAAGGCGTAAAATATTTTAACTTTTTCAATATTTTATCTCAACTTTCGCCGGAATATACTGGAAAAACAATTTTCAAACAGTAATAAACACTTAAATATACAACATGGTGTGACACTAGGTGGCCATCTAGAGCTGACGTTGTATAAAGATGCAGTATACAACAGACACACACAGTGTCAGATACAGTCCACACAGCTAGCACATTAGCTAGCAACATGGTGTGACACTAGGTGGCCATCTAGAGCTGACGTTGTATAAAGATGCAGTATACAACAGACACACACAGTGTCAGATACAGTCCACACAGCTAGCACATTAGCTAGCAACATGGTGTGACACTAGGTGGCCATCTAGAGCTGACGTTGTATAAAGATGCAGTATACAACAGACACACACAGTGTCAGATACAGTCCACACAGCTAGCACATTAGCTAGCAACATGGTGTGACACTAGGTGGCCATCTAGAGCTGACGTTGTATAAAGATGCAGTATACAACAGACACACACAGTGTCAGATACAGTCCACACAGCTAGCACATTAGCTAGCAACATGGTGTGACACTAGGTGGCCATCTAGAGCTGACGTTGTATAAAGATGCAGTATACAACAGACACACACAGTGTCAGATACAGTCCACACAGCTAGCACATTAGCTAGCAACATGGTGTGACACTAGGTGGCCATCTAGAGCTGACGTTGTATAAAGATGCAGTATACAACAGACACACACAGTGTCAGATACAGTCCACACAGCTAGCACATTAGCTAGCAACATGGTGTGACACTAGGTGGCCATCTAGAGCTGACGTTGTATAAAGATGCAGTATACAACAGACACACACAGTGTCAGATACAGTCCACACAGCTAGCACATTAGCTAGCAACATGGTGTGACACTAGGTGGCCATCTAGAGCTGACGTTGTATAAAGATGCAGTATACAACAGACACACACAGTGTCAGATACAGTCCACACAGCTAGCACATTAGCTAGCAACATGGTGTGACACTAGGTGGCCATCTAGAGCTGACGTTGTATAAAGATGCAGTATACAACAGACACACACAGTGTCAGATACAGTCCACACAGCTAGCACATTAGCTAGCAACATGGTGTGACACTAGGTGGCCATCTAGAGCTGACGTTGTATAAAGATGCAGTATACAACAGACACACACAGTGTCAGATACAGTCCACACAGCTAGCACATTAGCTAGCAACATGGTGTGACACTAGGTGGCCATCTAGAGCTGACGTTGTATAAAGATGCAGTATACAACAGACACACACAGTGTCAGATACAGTCCACACAGCTAGCACATTAGCTAGCAACATGGTGTGACACTAGGTGGCCATCTAGAGCTGACGTTGTATAAAGATGCAGTATACAACAGACACACACAGTGTCAGATACAGTCCACACAGCTAGCACATTAGCTAGCAACATGGTGTGACACTAGGTGGCCATCTAGAGCTGACGTTGTATAAAGATGCAGTATACAACAGACACACACAGTGTCAGATACAGTCCACACAGCTAGCACATTAGCTAGCAACATGGTGTGACACTAGGTGGCCATCTAGAGCTGACGTTGTATAAAGATGCAGTATACAACAGACACACACAGTGTCAGATACAGTCCACACAGCTAGCACATTAGCTAGCAACATGGTGTGACACTAGGTGGCCATCTAGAGCTGACGTTGTATAAAGATGCAGTATACAACAGACACACACAGTGTCAGATACAGTCCACACAGCTAGCACATTAGCTAGCAACATGGTGTGACACTAGGTGGCCATCTAGAGCTGACGTTGTATAAAGATGCAGTATACAACAGACACACACAGTGTCAGATACAGTCCACACAGCTAGCACATTAGCTAGCAACATGGTGTGACACTAGGTGGCCATCTAGAGCTGACGTTGTATAAAGATGCAGTATACAACAGACACACACAGTGTCAGATACNTACAATGGAGGGGGGGGGGGGTGGAAAGTTGAAAAATAAATGCCACATTAGCTAAAATAAGTGCCATATTGCCACACTTATAGTGCCACATTTCGTAAAAATAAATGCTACATTTTGAAGGTCTCTGATAATAACACAACAGTTTATTTGACTTCATTAATTATTATACTGAACCAAATTCGACGACATAGAATCACAAGCTTTTAAAACAACCTAAGTCAAAGATTATAAAATAGATGAAGAAAAAAAAATAGATAAAAAATAAAAATAGATAAAATAAAAATAGAAAAAAAAAAAAAATGGAAATTCACTAAAAAAAAGAAAAGAAAGAGGGATAAAAGTGAACATACATTAAGAACCGATTTCACTGGAGAAAATAATTTTAAAGTTTATTGCTTTTGTAAAATTTGTGACGTGATTATTTGTTCTGAAAGTACTAAGTAGGAGGAGCGGAGGGGTATAAAAGTGTTAATAATATATTTCAATTTTCTTTATTAAAAACCAACATTTATCTTCATCTACTGTATCAGGGTATACTGAAAAGTTAAAAGAATTTTACAAAAATTACATCGACATACTCGAAATAGACGATGAACTTATTCGGGTTTTCTCTATGATTAAAGACGAAAATGTAAGCAACCCTCTTAAAATGCTTTGTTTTATTAAAATCGAATTATAATTATTATTAACTAAGGGAAATATACAGAGAAAAATAGACTCCAGCGCCGTGATTTAAACCACGGGGGTCAAAATTACCAGTCTAGCGCTCTACCAACTAAGCAACACTGGAGAATGATTTCTTCTGACGTTATTGATACCTTGTCCCGAATTTAAGCTTTCATTGTTCCACAAATCTTAGAAGTCAACATCAATGACATAGAACTTGACCGAGAAATAACGCTTGAAAGCTGTCACTTTTTGATTAAGGCATGTAAACAAACAATGCACTTTCTTTATTACACTAACCAACTGCCCTTGTTTTTGTTTATTGCCTCGGGAATGACGTCACAGTTCCACCTGTCATTCCGCTCAACGCGTCTATTTACTATGAGAACCTCCCTTTTCTCCCCCCGAGAACCTCCCCCTAACCCATCTATCTCCTATCGCACTCTTATAAACAGTTAAATATATATCACACTCACTGAACTTGTTTGTTTACAAAACTTTTTTAATAATATAGATAGATTATAAAATTACACTATACATTACGTATACATTGCTACTACATTTCTATTGTACAACATCTATTGTTCACTTTTAAGAAACAAGATGTCCATGTATTATTATCCTTTACTATCGTCGGTATGCGCTTATTGAATTCTTTTAGGGATAAAATGGCCGCTATTTTGGAAACACGATATATTTTTGTGAACCAAATTTCAATACCTTTAAAATGATACCCAACTTCGATTTTTCAAATCACAAAAATTTTGGGGCCCCCTAGTTACGCCCCCCTAAAATNAGAAATGAAGTCTATACTAAAATTTTTGAATAAAGTTTAAGCAGAGAATTTACAGCAATACGGGGTATTTTATTAGATAAGCCCATTCAGCTAATTGAAAAGAAAAACTCTTTGGCATACTATCTGGTTGTTGACACACACTCAATGGCAACTCAGAAACATTTGATAAAGTGGTGTTATCAGTTGAAGGAAGAGTAAGGGAAAGCATATTATCATCTTCAGAATCAAAAGATTTAACAGAAGACATATAATTGGAATCAAGAGAAGAGAAGGACATCACATCATCTTATCAGTCCCAGTAGGTGGGACCATACCAACACCAGAATCAAATATTAAATTATGAGCATGACCATCATCACATTGGCCACCCTCATTTTAATAGCTAACACTGGAATTGAACAGAGACTTAATAAAATTGAAGAAAACGGTAATTTTTTATTAGTTAAGAATAAATCTGACGACTCTACGGAGGATAATACTGACAACCCAAGCCAAAACGGTGGGATAGAAGATGAAGACAACAAAAACGTTTTGAGGGGGCCCGGGGAGTCTGACTCCGAAAATGAAAACTTTAATAAAGATGGCAACACTGGTGAACCGTTTCTTAGTGAGGAAGAAGAAGAAAAGAATGACGAAAACGATTTTATCTTAGTCGTTAACAAAAATAATAACAAATTGTCGAAAAGAAGTCAAGATGGTGCAAATAAAAGTGAAAAGAAAAATGAAGACAGCAAAAATTCTGCAGGCAAAAGTGACAAAAGAAGTAACGACATTAAGAAAACGGAAGAGAGCACAAAGAAGAGAGTTATTTTCGGTAAAGTGGAGACAGGCGAGTGTGGCTTTAAAGCAGCCCCCAGATCTTTATGGCTTTACATAGGCAGAACCATGGTAGATACCAAAGCCGAAGATATAATTTCACATGTGAAATCAAGACTTCCTGACAGAAACTGGGATTACGAATGTGTTTCTCTCGATAGCAAGGGTAGATACCCAAGTTTTAGATTGTCTGCTTCATATGAAGATCGAGAAGCTTTATTAGATAGCTCCTTTTGGCCAGTAAACACGAAAGTTCGTCCTTTTTTATGGAGAAGAGTGGGCGCAAGTTTCAAAAAATGAAGCAAGAGATCAAGGATAATGTTTCAATTGGCAAGAAGTGGCTTAAGTTCCAGAACAAAAAATGTTTAAACATTTTGCACCTAAACATACAATCTGCCAGAGACAAAGCTCTAGAATTGAATGAGTTGATTACAAACCTCGACCACAGCACGCATGTAGTTGTGTTATCGGAACACTGGATGAAAGATAATGAGATCAATATGTGGTATTTGGAAAACTTTAAATTGGCCTCGGCTTACTGCAGAAATAAGAAAAATCATGGCGGAGTAGGTATATATGTCAATGAAAAATTATCTTTTGAGACGTTGGAGTTAGTAAATAGGTTTTGTGTGGAAGAAAGCTGTGAAATCACTGGCATATGGTTAAAAGAAGGGAAGTCAGTGATTGTAGGATTCTACCGCACTCCGAGAGCAGATATAAACATAGCTTTAGAAAATTTGGATAAATGCTTGAAAACGTTAATGAAGAAAGGGTATAAGAATATAATTATAGCAGGTGACTTCAATATACATTTTATGTCAGACGAATCCAGCTGCAAAGAAGTAGAAAACTTTTTGAGTTCTCACGACTTTGAATATACTGTCAAGGAAAATACTAGAGAGAATAAGATATTAGATAATATATGTATAAATTTTAAAAATGAGTACAATAGTTACGTACAAAAAACTCACTTATCTGACCATGATGCAGTCATTGCAAATATTTACATGAAAAAAGCCGTGTCTAAAAAAGAAATAGTCTTTAGACCAATGACAGATGAAGGTTTAAAACTTTTTAAAGAAGAAATGAACAAAATCTCTTGGGTGTATGATAGTAATCAAGACTTGAACCAAAACTGGCTTAGTTTGATAAATATTTTTAAAAACATATTGGAGAAGTGTATGCCGATAGAGAAAAAAACAATTTATCCAGAGTATAAGAAAAATAAAAAGCATAAGGAATGGTACAGTGAAGAACTTAAAGCATTGAAAATACACCTAGAATTAGCTGAGAAAGAATACAATAATGATAAAACTGAAGAGCACAAAAAGATAAGAAAGAACTTCAAACTAAAATACAGGAAAGCAATCAAAAGAGCAAAACGTGAGCATAATGATAAGAAGATAGACCAAGCGGATAACAAACAAAAGGCAGCTTGGGATATTGTGAATAAATATAAAACAAACTCTAAAAAAGGAACTACGAGCTACATATCAGCTAATGAATTTAACATCCATTTTGCGTCAATAGCCAAAAACATCCATGATACAATTCCTATCGAAGATAAGATTTATCCAGTTAACATTGAAAATATAAATGGAAGTAACTTTAAATTCAAAGCAACCTGCGCGAAAGAAATTGACAAAATAATATGCAACATGAAAAACAGTCGTAGTAAAGATATTTATGGGATAACTGCGGAATTGATAAAAATGGTGAAAAATGTCTTGATAATGCCTTTGACAGAGCTAATAAATGCATCAATATTAGATTGGCAGTTTCCAGAATGCTTGAAATTTGCAGTAGTAGTACCTTTGTATAAAGATGGATGCCAAAAAGATGCCAACAATTTTAGACCAATATCGCTATTGCCTATCTTTGGAAAAATCTATGAGTGTGTAATCAAAGATCAATTATACCATCACTTTGAAGCAAATAATCTATTAAATGAATACCAATTTGGTTTCCGTAAAGGAAAAAGTACTGTTGATGCTATAGGTTCTATTGTTAAAGATATACTAGACTGTTTTGAAGAAGGACAATATCTAGCGACAAGCTTCATCGACCTTACTAAGGCATTTGACACCATTATACGACCAATGCTAATTGAAAAACTGAGAGCATACAATATTTCCGAGGAAGCTATAAAATTGATAATGTCTTATTTTACAGAAAGATTTCAATCAACATTAGTTGATGGAAAATTATCTGAATGGGTTCAAGTAAACGACGGTATAGTACAAGGCTCCGTATTAGGCGGATTATACTTTATTATTTTTATAAACGACTTGCCTCAAACGATGAAAGAAATGATAATAAAGCTTTTTGCTGATGACGCAAATGCAAGCATTAGAATAAAAAATCCATCTAATATAAAATCATCACTGGATGAAATAAGAAGAAATTTAACAGAATGGTTTAATGCAAACAAGCTAAAGCTGAATGAAAAGAAGACAATAGATGTTGTTTTTTCTTTGCGTAAGACATACGAGTTTAAGAACCCTCCTCATGTCAAGTTTCTAGGAGTCCTCCTGGACCCGAAAATGACATGGCAACAGCACTGTGAAAATCTTGCAAGTAAACTCGCCAGTCAAGCCTTCCTTTTATATACGCTACGTTCTCAGTTATCTCATGCGGTATTGATATCAGTATACTACGCTGTTTTCCATAGTCGTTTGAACTATGCCATACTCCACTGGGGACACTCAGCTCATACTGACAAGGTATTTGGAATGCAGAGAAGAGCAGTGAGAGCCATATTCAACCTAGGATACAGAGAAGACACCCAACCTTACTTCAGGAAATACGCGATACTTACCCTGCCTAGCGTCTATATTTTACAATGTATATTACATGTCAGAGACAATAGAGATCAATATAATGTAAGATCGGTGATACATTCTCATGATACCAGACTCAAAGAGAAATTAAATGGTAAATATTGTAGGGTATCTAAAACCCAAAATGGAGTCAATTACTGGTCAATTAAGTTCTATAACAAATTACCGGAGAAATTAATCAAATTGAATGAAAGAAAATTTAAAAAAGAAGTTACTAATTTATTGAAAGAAAAAGCTGTGTTCTCCTTCCAAGAGTTCTTAGATCTAAAATTATAGTTTTAAATTTTTTTATTTATATGACGATTGTTATAACCCACTTTGGGTTTTTTACAATGAAAATTTTCAAATCAAAATCAAATCAAATCAAATAACCATCTAAAGAAGTGCCTGGATGTGTAGGTATGAGTTACGAGTATGCTTGTCTGAGCTGCATGTGGCATGTGTATGTATAGTGTATATAAGTATATAAAGGCCTAGGGGTAATAAAGACCGGTATAATTATTGTTATTTCAATCTGAAGCCAATATATTTTGTTTAATATTACATAAGAATGTTTTATGTTATTATTATAATCGGTAGTATTGTTACCATCGTTATTATTTAAATCCGAAGGCTGCATTTTGTCAAGTACCTGACAGTCTTTGACGAGGATCCATAATAATTTAATTATTAGTTCTACAGTTATGTGAATGTTTCTTTTATTGTATGTTTTCATTGTAAAATATATATACGTGGAACAGAGAGGATTTTGTTAAAATTTGTTTACAATCTTCTCTGTGATTCATTTTAAAGATTGTTCTTATTGCCTTTGGCTGTATTGGAAACAGTGTCTGTATGGGCGAGTGACCCCGACGCATCGTAGCGTAGCTTAGTCTACTGTCAAACAGTGTCTGTATGGCCGAGTGACCCCGAC
>KZ651991.1:112848-132600 GCA_001010745.2 Gerris buenoi | reverse complement strand
CCCCCCTCCCTCCTCAACCTTTCTAATTTTGTTTCACAAAACCAACGAAACCCTATTTACGTGAGAATTCACGCCTTAACAATTTATTTTTAAATCAAATTATAATTATAATTAACTACGGGAGACATACTAACATACAGAGAAAAAAATTAAAAATTAATCCTACCGTAGTATGAATACTACCAAAAACTAAAAAAATTGGATTGTTTTATGGGTAACGAACATCTCGGCAGTGGTCCCACTTTGAACGTGGAACGTGTATTGAATTTTATTAACGCGACCACGTTCATGTTGCCTATTTTTCAATATGTTTTGTGGAATGTCAAAATGCAGCAAACAAAAAAATAGCTGAAGCTCAGGAACACAAGCCATATTTAATATTTACGACTAAAATAACTGGACTATATATTTACTAAATAAAATTTAATTTCGAACCTTTGGCTTTATATTTATCGAATAACCAAGCATATTTAATAATACGCCTAAAAATGGAATTGTTTCTTAATTTTTCCAGCACATTAAAAAAATAGCTCTTCCTTTCGAGCGCCATGCCATGGGATCTCGGTCCCCGGTTCCGCCATGGGCTCTCGGTCCCCGGTTCTTTATTAAAATCTAAATTTTCCAATATTTCCGTAAAGTGCCATATATTAAAGAAATGAATATTATACATATCTGTTTTTTTTTTTTTTATCTTTAAGAAAGTGCATGGGCCTTTGGTTACGTGTTAATAAGGAGGGGTTATGTGGGCGGAACAACAAGGGCTTAAAAAACAAGTTGTGAAAACGAGTGCTACTTGTGAGCACGTGACAGCACAACTCACTCGCCCAAAAAAATGAGAATTAGTTGTGATTGAAGAAAATGTTGTGCGAGTTGGATCGGTTGAAATGAAAAACTTGAGCGACCTCTTTGTAAGAAGCAAGAAACTTGCTAAACTAATAATATCATCATCGTGTCGGTCCAGTGCCGTAAACCTACCTACATAGTTCATTTTATATTTTATACGCTGTATTTTTTTAATATTTTGAGATACCGCAAGTCTAAATTAAATATAAACAAATGCTAATTCATTAAATTTTCGTAATAATAAGGAAAAGAAAAAGAATTATAAGATTGTTCGAGAAAATAAAATACCTTCGTAAAACATTATATAAAACAATTATTTAGAATTTCTTGAAACACCCGGAGAATCAAATAGTATTATGTTTATCGTTTAATTATCAATCTTTAATCAAGTCGGAAAAATTATTAGGTAAGTGACACTCGCGTATAATATAAGCACCCCTATTTTAGAAGAAAAAAACAGGTACAAATTGTGGGTATTGTACGCGAGATTTTACGGTATTTTTCGAATTGTTTCTTAAAATACAAAAATTAATTTTTCATGAAAATACAGAGCAAAAATATTAGGTTGTTATTGAAATAGACAATTGTCGAATCCAAATTCCTTCTAATAAAATATATATGTATCGCCGGTCCGGAAAAATACTGACATAACTCAAAAAAATACTTTTTTCAGGAAACGCAATTAAAGATTTTACATTTTGGTAATTTGCTAAAAGCTTTATAAAAGTCGTAAAAAGAATAAATAGGATTAATAACAATTTTTATATATAGTAGCAATAGTATCATTGCAAGCCTATGAAATAAAATTTATTTATTCTGGAAGGGGAGGCCCTATAAAAAAATTTAAAAAAATGAAAATTTGATTTATGACTGTCTTGTATTAAAAAAAGATCACTCTCACGAAATAAGTCTTAGAAACAGAAGGAAAAAGTTTGATAGATTGACTGGTTTCAAACATTATATTCGTTAGATAGAAACGAACAGGTATTTTTTGTTAAGTAAAAATACAAATTAAAATAAATTCCAATGAAGGATGAATGCAAAAAAAGTTTGGAACTTATCAGATTGCTCCAGTAACAAATTTTCTACAAAATAAAATAAAGATTTTTTTTTTCTTATGGAAAGATATGCCTGTCTTTTTTTATAGCTTCCATAATTGAGACAATTTACTGGAATGTAAATAGGTGAAGATTTTATAAAAGCCTCGATTTTCCGTTCTATCGAAGTGATTTTGGGTGTGACCTGTCACAAAAATATTATGGGAAATACTCTGAATATTTTTTTAAAAAAATACTGCATACGTAAATAATCCAAGTGCATTGATTTTTATTCTGACCGACACAATTATCTGAGTAATATATCATATTTTTCGATGCAAGCAGCTTATTTAGCAGGTCTAGAAAATTCCAAAGACCTGTCCCTATCTCATCTGTTCCCCTATGAGCATCGCCCTCTTGTCGTATATAGCAGAAAGCTTCGTTGCTTTTCATTTCATAAATTGTGAAGCTGTAAAGATTTAACTTTGACACATAATAAAAAGAAGATGCGGAATGATCAGCTTGTAAATAAAAAACAGCAGCAACAGTTTCCCTAAGAATCTTTATCCTTTATTTTCTCAGCTCTGGCTAATTGATTTTCTAGTGAATGCAGGTTGTGTTCTTGTCGAAGCATAGGCTTTTGTTCATCTGTAAAGCTATAAAATGCTTGGCAAAAGTCACACGTCTTTCTTTCTTAACATAAGCCATAAGCCTAAGGAAACAGACATCGTATAGTAAGTAAAAAAAAAAAAAACAACACTAATTTTTAAATAATCAAACATTTATAGTTTCAAACTGATACATTTACAGATCAAATTTAAAAAGAAACATTTTTAGAGTGTCACATATTTATATTTATGACTTAAATGTATTAAAAAGATGACGTTCTAAGATATCAATAACAACACTGTCCCAACTCCAAAAAATGTTTGTGCATGACTGACACATTATAGAAAAATACAACATTTCTGGTAAAATATCAAGTGCAAGACTGCCTCACCTCCAAATAATTTTTTGAAAAGAGACATTTTATAGATAAAACTAATTATAACCACTATGATACATAATATAATTTACATATCGCTGGTCCGGAAAAAGACTGACATAACTCAAAAAATTACTTTTTTCAGGAAACGCAATTAAAGATTTTAACATTTTGGTAATTTGCTAAAAGCTTTATAAAAGTCGTAAAAAGAATAAATAGGATTAATAACAATTTTTATATATAGTAGCAATAGTATCATTGCAAGCCTATGAAATAAAATTTATTTATTTTGGAAGGGGGGCCCTAAAAAATATGATATGACTGTCTTGTATTAAAAAAAGATTAATTGCACGAAATAAGTCATAGAAACGAAGGAAAAAGTCTGATAGATCGACTGGTTTCAAACATTATATTCGTCAGATAGAAACCAACAGGTATTTTTTGTTAAGTAAAAATACAAATCAAAAATAAATTCCAATGAAGGATGAATGTAAAAAACGTTTGGAACTTATCAGATCGCTCCAGTAACAAATTTTCCACAAAATAAAACGGAGAATTTTTTTCTTATGTAAAGAGTCGCCTGTCTTTTTTCTAGCTTCCATAATTAAGACAATTTTCTGGAATTTAAATAGGTGAAGATTTTTTAAAAGCATCGATTTGCCGTTCTAACGAAGTGCACAGTACCTCCCTGATTTTGGGTGTGACCAGTCACAAAAAAAATTATGGGAAATACTCTGAATATTTTTTAAAAAAATACTGCATACGTAAATAATCCAAGTGTATTGATTTTTATTCTGACCGACACAATTATCTGAGTAAAATATTATATTTTTCGAAGCTCGCAGCTTATTTAGCAGGTCTAGATAATTCCTAAGACATGTTCCTATCTCATCAGCTCCTACGAGNGAAAAGAGACATTTTATACATAAAACTAATTATAACCACTATGATTTCAAAAACAAAAGAGCCCTAACTCAAAATAAGGCCTTATTACAGTTGTAAAAAAATTGTTTATTCGATAATTTTAAATTCAAGAGAGGGTTATTTCAAAATGTGGCGTTATTGAATCGAAACTAAGATAACGAAATTATCCTCTTTACGGTCTAAGCTGAATTATTTTGAAATGAGACAGTTTAAAATCGAAATAATTCTATTTATGTTTAAGACTAATCAAATCAATACAGTCTTATTTTAAAATAATGCAGTATTGTTTATAAAAAATAACAAAAAGAGTTCTAAACGATAGCGTTAGAATGCATTGTTTTGAGTTAATACAGTTTTGTACAGACAAAAACACGCTTCTTGTCCAGTGTCTCGTTATAAACTGGTAATATGTCAGTCTTGTAACCCAAACCCAGCGACTTATGAGATAAGACAGTATGACACTATGCTCTCTACTGTGTGTAATAATGATAGAAATGTGACCATTATACCATTAGAATCAGCGCGAAATTTTGAGTTAGAACATTTGAAAAACTCATTTTCGACATTTTTTGAGTTATGTCAGTCTTGTTCCGGACCAGCGAATATATATATATTGTTAGGTGATTGATTCGATTAAAAGGGGAATTAAATAATAGTTTATGAAGTGTTAGAAATGTTATTTGTTTGTTACTTTAATTAATCTGTTATAGACAACAAGTGGTGTGTGTGTGTAATGGGTTAGTGTTAGTGCTAAGATGTTGCACATTGAATTAAACTATTGACGAGTAAACTGGATAACCGTGCTATTGTGCCGTTTTGGGGCAGGTCTGCCTTTAGGTCACTTGCCAACTCGTAAGCATCTATTTTTGTCAGTTCAAAACACCCTATTGCCTCTGAAGAAAGCAGTTACTTTAGGGTACTAACTTTATAAAAAAAAACTGTACGAGTCCACTGCAGGTGGGTATCGGTAATTAGTTCTGGTATAGTCACACGTCTTTCTTTCTTAATAATTAATATAGTATGGAGTAATAACTTATTACTTATTACTCTTACTGGAGTAATAACTTATTACTTATTACTCTTACTGGAGTAATAACTATTAGTTATAATGGAGGTACAAATAGTTTTCAATTGTGCTAGAAGTTGTAAAAATGTATTTATTTTATTAGGTTCTAGAGAAATCTTAGTAGATGAAGTATTTAAACATAATATACCTATTTAGATCATTATCATTTTCGACTTATTCTTTGTTATTTGTACTTATTTTGTCGTTAATTATATTCAGTAATTTGTTGTTTTTGTTCATTTATATTTTTAAAATTAACACATTTTATTTCTTCCAAATTTTTATTATCCTTAATTCTAGCCAACTCTTCTATGAACCTACCCCTGCTGGTAAGAACTGTAAATAAATTAAATTATGTCAAAACTTCAACTTTTAAATTTACTCCAAAAAATGGCTAGCTAAAATTTTACAGTTCTAACTGTTTCTAATATTGTTAAAACTCATAAGCCTAAGGAAACAGACCTCGTATAATNGCTAAGATGTTGCACATTGAATTAAACTATTGACGAGTAAACTGGATAACCGTGCTATTGTGCCGTTTTGGGGCAGGTCTGCCTTTAGGTCACTTGCCAACTCGTAAGCATCTATTTTTGTCAGTTCAAAACACCCTATTGCCTCTGAAGAAAGCAGTTACTTTAGGGTACTAACTTTATAAAAAAAAACTGTACGAGTCCACTGCAGGTGGGTATCGGTAATTAGTTCTGGTATGTGGGGCTGAGATTGGGTTAGTCTAAGGACAGGTATGGGGTTATTGGGCATGCGCAGAACGGTATTACCACAACCTGAACGCATGGTGGGGATTGACTCGCTTTCCTTTTCTTGTACTGAGACTTCAGTCTTGGTTCCGTTCCGTTTGAGGACTCTTCATCGGTGTGTCCCGCACCCGTACCTAGACTACCTCCTACAACAGCCACTCAGTATCTCAACGTAACCTTCGGACGTTATGTCGGGCCGTCGTGTCGTTCCGAAAGTACTTTGATGGAGAGTCGAATCAGTTATTAAGTGACCAAGTGTGGATGACTGTGTTCGCAAGTCTTCGGTGCGTCCTGAATTTTTTATTTTTTCCATGTTTGTTTGGTTCGTGAAATGCATTTTTGATCGGTTTTCTATTATGATAGACTCCTTGGTTAAGTGCGATTAATGTTTACGGAAAACGAAGAAAACAGAAGAATGATGTCTTGGGGGAGAGGAAGTTACGACGCAACACCGATATGTCGGTGCCGTGTGCTATATTTGGGGTCGGCAGTGCCTCATGTCACCAAGGACGGTCTCCAGGGTATTCAAGAACCGTTGAGAGAACTCTACCCTGAGCAAGGAGCGCTCGGAGCTCGTGGTATCGACTCTTGGCTCAGTGTTTGGAGCAATGGTATCCTCCTTGAAAATGTTGATGAAAACCACAAAAAGGTGACTCGGTTTTTCCCTATAGAATCTTTGCATTACTGTGCAGCCGTCAGGTACGTACTGGTACCGGAAAAATGTGCCGTCTCTTCTTCGACTCAGCCTAGATTCTTACCCTTAGATTCTCCCTTTGCGAGATCCCCTAATCCAAACCACCCTCCTCTTTTTGCTTGTATATTACGGCGAACCACCGGAATAAAAGTCCTAGAATGTCACACGTTTATCTGTAAAAGAGAAATGGCAGCAAATGCGTTAGTGCGTTGTTGCTTTCATGCATATGCCGATTGTGCTTATGCAAAACACATAGATGGTGGTGGAGACAGTAGTGGCAACGGCGTCTATGGCACTCTTGGACGCGAGCAAACGTCTAACAGCTCTGACAAAGTTGACGGTTGGAGGTGGAATTCAGTAAATTCAGTTCCCCCGGCAACGCTTACTCTCGATAGTTCGGTGCACACAGGTTTAGACGGGTCGACGCTTGAAAGAGAAAATTCTAATTCGGCCGATGATTTATCGATCTATAATGGTGACGAAAATCATAAAATATGGGTTGGAGCGCAAAGAGAAAGATCGTCAATCGATGAAAACGTATATGGAGAATGGAGTGCAGGTACGATGAAAAGCTCGCGTTCAGCCAGGCCAAGACAAGTGATAAACGCTCCACCTCCACCACCCCCTCCAACCAAAGAATTAAAACAAGCTAAGAAAACAGCAGTAAAGGATAAGTCAAAGCGAAAGAAGAGCGAAACATCTCCAAGAGAAGAAGTATACCCGGTTGTCAATGGCTCTCCTATGCGAGCAGGCACTTGGAGGAGAGGTATGTCAGGATCACAAGGGTCCCTTGGATCTCCTTACCCTCCACATCCGAATATTTACGCTAACGGGACTCTTTTGCGCCCAGCTTCAAGAGCTACTAATGGTGGACCACCTCCTCCTCCCATAATGGTCCCCATGACATTGCCTCACCGTCCCGGAAAAGGTTTCCGTCCTCCACCGCCCCCACTTGTCCCACCTCATGCTCTTTACATACCTGCTCCAGCCCCTGTTCCCAGGAAACACTACCAAGTTACCAGGGAAGAGCCGGTATACATGCCTTCGGCCAGACCGATGAGTCCTGTATCGTCTTATCAGCCTTGCCACTTTCCTCACGAAGCTTACTTAATGCGTCACTACGCTACCATGGATTATCCTACTCCGAAAAAAAAAAAAGATAAGAAATCGAAAAACGGTCCAGTGGGTGTACCAGCACCCCTTATTATAACGAATGGGAGAGCGGACGGGGACGAGTGGTGTGAAGTGGGCATGTATCATAGAAGATCGAAAGAGGATAAGAACGGTAAAGCCAGTTCTACGAGTGTTAACGCGGAACGCAGATCCGACGGTTCAGATAGCCCTTTCGATTCCGACGCTTATCGAAAGAAAAACAAACAGGAAGCTAAGAGAGACAAAATCTCACCTGACGGAACGGGCAAGGAAGACGACGAGGAAGACAGTGACAGTTCCCCCTTTAACACCGGAATATATAAGAGGAAAGGACACTTAAACGAAAGAGCCTTTTCCTATTCCATCCGTCAAGAACACCGCTCTAGGTCTTACGGTTCCTTGGCAAATCTGAAATTCGCGCCTCTCCCCGTAGTACCCAACGGAGGCGGTCCTCCCGCGCAGCAATTCTTCGGCGGAACTATAAACAAGGAAGAAATGAAGAAAGAAAGGGAAATTATGCAGATGATGCAAGACCTCGATCTGTCGGCCGACGAAATAGAACGTTCTGAGGTCTCACCTAGCGTCTACCAAGCCAAACAAAGAAACGCCAAAATCCGAAGATAAAATCCACCTGTGAGTATATTTTACAAAACACTTTTTTTCCATTTTTTTTTTTAAACAATCGTGTGACGTACTTTCGCATGTTAGCCAGCACACCCTGTTTGAACTCTTTTCAAATTTAAATAATCACTCTTATACAATCCGTCACTTGATATTTATTTTTATTAAAAGAAACGTAAAACGTATTATTTCCTCTTGAATCAAGTAAACAATGTCAATTTAAAAGAAACGGGTTAATTTTGTGATAGACAAGAGGAACGTGGACGGCAGGAATATATTCAATTGAGTCTATGTCGTTCCGTTATCTGTTGTACTGATAGAGAGTGGCCGATGCCGAAGTTACAGTAGACTCATTGTTCGGCCGGTAAGTGTATTTACTTATCTAGGAACGTGGCGTATCTAGTGTGCTGGCTATCATTCATGTGGGCGGGGTGAAAGTCGGAGCTCACTAAGTAGTCTAGCTCTTCTTACAGACCGGCTCCGGCCTCCCTCCTTCTCCGTTCTTAGACACCGTTAACTCTCCTCCTTACGCAAACCCCTCTTAGACTCGCTCCTTCTTTTCTAGTGGCATTCCTCTTTTCCATCCTGTGCCGTACCTCGAGGTTTTCTCCCCGAGGATCCCGTGTGCCGTATACGTCGCACCTTAAAACAAACCTTTGTAAAGCGTTTAAGAAATCGACCGACGTGGGAAAGAGGTATTTGTTATGCTGTGCCTTGGATTTCATTCTAAAGCGGCGTTTCACAGCATCTGTTTTACAAATAAAACCACCCTGATAAATGGAAAACAAGGGATTTTATACGGGTATTAGAATTAAACGAGCACGAGCGTTTTCCTTGTATAACGCTGAAACTAACTACAGAGTATACGCACTAACTAACTACGGAGTATACGCACTAACTAACTACAGAGTATACGCACTAACTAACTACAGAGTATACGCACTAACTAACTACAGAGTATACGCACTAACTAACTACAGAGTATACGCACTAACTAACTACAGAGTATACGCACTAACTAACTACAGAGTATACGCACTAACTAACTACAGAGTATACGCACTAACTAACTACAGAGTATACGCACTAACTAACTACAGAGTATACGCACTAACTAACTACAGAGTATACGCACTAACTAACTACAGAGTATACGCACTAACTAACTACAGAGTATACGCACTAACTAACTACAGAGTATACGCACTAACTAACTACAGAGTATACGCACTAACTAACTACAGAGTATACGCACTAACTAACTACAGAGTATACGCACTAACTAACTACAGAGTATACGCACTAACTAACTACAGAGTATACGCACTAACTAACTACAGAGTATACGCACTAACTAACTACAGAGTATACGCACTAACTAACTACAGAGTATACGCACTAACTAACTACAGAGTATACGCACTAACTAACTACAGAGTATACGCACTAACTAACTACAGAGTATACGCACTAACTAACTACAGAGTATACGCACTAACTAACTACAGAGTATACGCACTAACTAACTACAGAGTATACGCACTAACTAACTACAGAGTATACGCACTAACTAACTACAGAGTATACGCACTAACTAACTACAGAGTATACGCACTAACTAACTACAGAGTATACGCACTAACTAACTACAGAGTATACGCACTAACTAACTACAGAGTATACGCACTAACTAACTACAGAGTATACGCACTAACTAACTACAGAGTATACGCACTAACTAACTACAGAGTATACGCACTAACTAACTACAGAGTATACGCACTAACTAACTACAGAGTATACGCACTAACTAACTACAGAGTATACGCACTAACTAACTACAGAGTATACGCACTAACTAACTACAGAGTATACGCACTAACTAACTACAGAGTATACGCACTAACTAACTACAGAGTATACGCACTAACTAACTACAGAGTATACGCACTAACTAACTACAGAGTATACGCACTAACTAACTACAGAGTATACGCACTAACTAACTACAGAGTATACGCACTAACTAACTACAGAGTATACGCACTAACTAACTACAGAGTATACGCACTAACTAACTACAGAGTATACGCACTAACTAACTACAGAGTATACGCACTAACTAACTACAGAGTATACGCACTAACTAACTACAGAGTATACGCACTAACTAACTACAGAGTATACGCACTAACTAACTACAGAGTATACGCACTAACTAACTACAGAGTATACGCACTAACTAACTACAGAGTATACGCACTAACTAACTACAGAGTATACGCACTAACTAACTACAGAGTATACGCACTAACTAACTACAGAGTATACGCACTAACTAACTACAGAGTATACGCACTAACTAACTACAGAGTATACGCACTAACTAACTACAGAGTATACGCACTAACTAACTACAGAGTATACGCACTAACTAACTACAGAGTATACGCACTAACTAACTACAGAGTATACGCACTAACTAACTACAGAGTATACGCACTAACTAACTACAGAGTATACGCACTAACTAACTACAGAGTATACGCACTAACTAACTACAGAGTATACGCACTAACTAACTACAGAGTATACGCACTAACTAACTACAGAGTATACGCACTAACTAACTACAGAGTATACGCACTAACTAACTACAGAGTATACGCACTAACTAACTACAGAGTATACGCACTAACTAACTACAGAGTATACGCACTAACTAACTACAGAGTATACGCACTAACTAACTACAGAGTATACGCACTAACNAGTCCATAATTAGATTTGCGCATGCGCAATTCAAAAAAATGTGGTAAACTCAAAAATTTTCATTTTTTTTAATTTTTGAGTGGGGTATCAAATGAAAGCTGCTGAAGAGTAGGACACAAATATATATATGCTTTTTTAAATTTTGTATTCCTTATTGGTTTATTACTGATAAAAATCAATGTGACCCCCCGGGGGATCGAACCAAGGTTTTTGAGGTCGAAGACAAGAAATCATGATTACATAATGGGAAAGCTTACTCATCTACAAAACCCTAAAAAGTACTTGGACGCAAGTACTTCCCTGTGATTTTTAAGATTCCCTAAGATTTTTTTTTGAGAGCCATGATAAGTGTTTTTTTGTAATCCGCTAAAAACAAATCATTTGTCGGTTACTTGAAACTTGGGTTTGTATAAATACGGACAAGTCAAGTTTCACTAATGTATCGAAGACTTGAGTTTGTATTACGTAAATATTTATCACGTCTCAGTGCGACCAAAATAAAAAATTGGTTTGTCGTCGTGTTTTTATAATGTCGCTTAATATTTAATGAGGTATTTGGGAACAAGGTCGTATATGTGGGCATAATTTTAAGCGGTGTTTTCCTGTAAAGAGGAGAGGCAAGTTTATCACATAGCAAGGAGGGCCCGCTGTAGCTTGACCGATACGCTCTTACAGCCGCATAAGCCTTACGTATCGCCTACTCTATTACTTCCTTCAATTAACATTCCCCCTACATCTTCAACCTACACCCTCGTATTACGTTTCCTTCAAATGGAGAACCTGAAAAACAATACAGTTGAGCACACGCAAATATCTAAGTGAAACCAACAAGTCAAACAAACATCACTTTAAAGGTCTTGAAGTGTAGAAAAAGAATATGCTACTATTAAAATAACACATGTAATATTTTCAAGATGGCGGCCAATATGGCGGGTGGCTAATAAAAGGTTTTTAGTTACCATGGCATGTTATACATCAATTTAAAGGTCTTGAAGTGTAGAAAAAGAATATGCAACTATTACACCTGATAATATTAACTCAGTCGTACAGAAACCTGCGATTATCGCCTCACGTACTTACGTGAAGCGCGCCTTAGTTGTTTATTTTTAATAATTTGAGTGTGCCCAACGTATTTATTTAGTACTTACGTAATTGGAATTTTATCTGTCAAATTTAGTTTGCTTCATCTAAATTTGACAGACAAAATTCCAACGCTAAACCACATTTTATACTCCGGGGTATAATGAGTAGGGTATTTAAAAGTAATGAGAGGGATATATCTTAGAAATAATAAATTATAAGTCCTATTGAATATTATTCAGTTAATTAAACGATCAAATCACTTTATTTTTATTAAAACAAAGAACAGTCTCTTTAGTATTCTTTATTATAGTTCTCAGCCAAGCAAAGTTCAAAATAGTTTTAAGAAAAATCTATTACTTCCGAATGATTCCTGTTATTTAGGTTTATGGCTGAAAATATTTCTGTTGCGCGATTTGTTCGGCTGTAAAAATGAAAAGAATTAAAAAAAAATACTATTATAATTTATTCATTAATTAAAAAGAATTTATCATAAAGAAACAATACTAAACAGTAGGTGTATAAAATAACTTGTAAGATACTATACAGTAACGTATTTCTTCACAAGTTATAACCTTCTCTTGTTTAAGAGGTTCAATTGACACCATTGAGAATATAGTCCAGTCAAAATAGAGCAAAAATACCCTTAACCTCGACAAAATTGCAACACAAATGATTCTTTCTGCATTATACTCAAAGAAATGTTTATTTTAACATACTCAAAATCCCCATTAATCCCGGCCCGGGAAATCAGTCAAAATCCAAGATGGCGGCAGAATTTTACCATTTTTGTCTATTTTGTTGCTTTTATTGCCGTAAAATAAATTGTTTGCACTCAAAATGNTACCTTTTTTTGTTACCACAAAACGAATACCCCTCCCTCCAAATCTGACTTAGAATGTGCTCCCCCCAGACCTAGCCGCTGGATACGCCACTGTCCTCGACTGTTGTTTTCTCCTATGTGCGAAAGCGACTCATGGTGAAATAGGTGTACTAGAGTCAGTATGCTTATTTGAAGATAGAATGCCGCTTTAGAACAGCTGAAACCGGTCAATTGTTTCAATAATATTATTTTGTCGTGAAAACGTTGTTCGGTTATGGAACTACACCTCTTACATGATGTATGTCCCAAGTCCGCTTGACTGACTCGATTTATTTATTAAACTCCTCTTGCTCTACCTTCGACTTACCGATATAGGGGTCGCCGCGACACTAGGACCTATAGGAACCGACTTAATAATGTATCGATGTATTGTTGATTTTTAATCGTATAATTCCTAAACTCGTAAATATATAATATCAGGTCATTATAACTGATTAGCAATAATTTAATTTCTTTGCAGAGATAACAAGTGCAAATAAAATGTGCACTCTCTTGGATATGATTTTCAAGATGATGGAGATGCGTTGTTGTTGTTACAACAGTTAAAACAGGCCTTGTTACGAAGACAGCGTGGTGCGGTAACCGTCATCCTAGCAACAATCTCTTACTCGTAATCACAATATTATAATTACGTAAGGCACTAAGCTTAGATTTGCAATATATTTAATATGCAACCTTGCTTTAATTAAATCATTTTTTATTACGCTATAAAATCCTTGATACAGTTGACGTCTTGTTACAGAATATTAGTTGGACTTTACAGTCTGTTTGACCCAGGTTCATATTTTTTAATAAATAGATAAATGTAGTGATTTCTTTACAATTAAAACCAGCGTAACATTTTTCAGTCAAAACGATCTTTGATACTGGAAAGTATCAGGTTTTTATCTCTTTTGGTTTAAAAGTTATTGGAACCGTACAGAGTGACAGACAGAAACAGGAACGAAACTATAAGGGTTTCTTTTTTTGGTTTTACCAACGAAACCCTAAAAAGCATTAAATATAACGGGCAAGAAATAAGAGGTAGCAAATTAAACGAGCAGTAAATATCACAGGCGGTTATTAAATAAATAAATTAAATGTGGTACTGGGATGTGATGGGAGGGTTGTCATATGATGACTGTAGGTGGTCGTGGTCAGCCTTGTCCTAAACGGCGATGTCGGTTATCAAGGTGAAGTATGATTTACCCCTTGATGGTGAAAATAAATAATAATAATTATAAGTGAAATAATAATGATTGTGCAAACTATAACTCTACCATGCTTTCGACTCGAGTCTCGATCTACAAGTAAGGTTACAAGTTTTCTGTAGAACGTTTCTGTAATATGAAGCACTCAGTGGTGGATTTGAGAACGGGTCTTCCGCTCTTCAAAACAATAACAACATCGATGTATGCCAGTACATCTCGAAATGTATCTCTCCCTTTAAAATAGCAGCGACGACTGTAGTGTTCAGATGTGATGTGTAGTGCCATTGTTTGTTGATTTAGTTAAATTGATAATGTGTTTATAATAATCATAAGTATAAGTAAGAAGTACACGTAAGTAAAAGAAAAGTTGATACACGCCGAACACGGCAAACTAGAGTATAAGAAACAGAGTAAACACACGACATTAAAAGATAAAGTGTTTACAGAAATATAAAAGAGGTTTAGGTACAGGCCTAAACAGGTACAATGAGTCTATGTGCCAAATTTAAGATCTTTAAATTTACTGGAAGCTAAGATAATAGTATCTGATTAAATCGAAGATGGCGGCTATATGTTAAAGTGAAACCACCGAATTTCAGGTCTCAAGGTCCCCTAGAAGCTGAGGTAATAGAGTTTTATTAAATCCAAGATGGCGGTTATAATTCAATCTGGCGGCCGTATGTTGAAGTTAAAGTACCCATAATTTTCTTCTTTAGCTGCTATAAGTCTATGTACCGAATTGCAGATGTCTACGTCCACTAGAAGCCGAGGTAATAGAGTTTTATTAAATCCAAGATGGCGGTTACAATTCAATCTGGCGGCCGTATGTTGAAGTTAAAGTACCCTTAATTTTCTTCTTTAGCTGCTATAAGTCTATGTACCGAATTTCAGATCTCTAGGTCCCCTAGAAGCTGAGATAATAGAATGTGAATAAATCCAAGATGGCGGCTGTAATTCAATATGGCGGACACATATCGAAATCAAAATGACCGCACGTTTCTATTTATGGTACATTCTATCTATGTACTAAATTTCAAACCTCTATGTCAATGGGAAGTGGGAGAATTAGTGATCAGTCAGTCACGCATACAAAGTTTCATTTAAATCGTTACGTTAGAATTAAGATATCAGTAAAAACGTTGTTTTCTTTATTTTAATCGTTTTGGTCCGCTTTAATCAATTTAGCGATCTTTATCACTTCATAGCAGTGTCTGTGTTCGTTTTACTAAAAAAAAATTATTTATAAAAGTTGTTTGTCTCATTAAATAGATGCAGTTAGAATTTTTTCCCGTCCAAAAATTTCAATTTTAAATTTGAAGCTTTCGTTTAGGCGAGTTTTGCGCGTGAACGCTTGGATAACGTTGTCCAACGAACTTGTCCAAATTATGTAGATGTGTACCAAATTTCAACTTAGTCGGTCAATTTTTACTTCCATGAAAATGGAAGTATGGTGATACCCTCCAAAACGTGATTCCGAGATCTCTATGAAGGAGGGGTCTTTAGAACCCGGGGGTATCATAGAAATCCGTTTCATATACATGTATGTCTGTGCGTACGTATGTATGTACGTACGTTCGTACGTGCGTACGTACGTACGTTCGTTCGGATCTTTAAACCTCTATAACATCGCTTCAAGACATCGTATTGAGATGCGGTTTTCGGCATTTTTTAGAACTTTTGTCGGCAAAACTGATGGCGCAAACCACATCATCGTAGCTTACGACGTTTCGGAGCTACAGTCACTTAAGCACGAAATCGGTCTGTCGACGATAACTTCAGTAGGCTTTATTTGATTTCAATTTCCTTTGGGGTATATATGTGTCCTATATAGTAGATTGTACCTATACTTTTTGAGCACAATCGGACAAGCGGTTTGGGAGATATTGGCATTTTAGTGTTTTTTTAAGGGTTTTTTCGGAACCAAATTACGGGTAAACTGTAAGTCGTATCGAAAAGCGGATAGCACCAGCGGTAACTGATTTTAAAAGATCTACAACTTTGGTCCTATGACTTTTTGTCGTAGGACCATCCCTTCTGCCTTAAATAGAGACATCTTTAATTTTTTGTTAAATTTTCGACTTTGAGCTCTTATATTATGTGAAAAAATTGACCGATTTATTTCAGAACCAAATTGTGTCTAAACTGTAAGTCGTATCGAAAAGCGGATAACACCAGCGGTAACTAATTTTAAAAGATCTACAACTTTGGTCCTATGACTTTTTGTCGTAGGACCATCCCTTCTACCTTAAATAGAGACATGTTTTTATTTTTTGGTTAACTTTTCGACTTTGAGCTCCTATATCATGTGTAATAATTCACCGATTTAATTTCTTATTGGGGTGCTTAAACCTCCCATTAATGCCCTTTAAAACGAGTATTTATTTTTGAAATTATTTATAGAACTTATAAAGAAGAATCGAAATTTAAAAGTAAAAAAAATACCGTGTTATTTACCTTGTAAACAATCATTTTTAACGGCTGATTTTAAATTCTTTTATTATTATATTCTCATATTCTATAGTTAATAACAAGAATAAAGAAAATATAAACAAACATTGAATAATAAAGTTTTTTGTTATAAAGGATAAAAATTAATCAATTTGTTTTGTTTTCGCATAAACGATCCTTGAACTCTAGGTGTAAACAAACCTCCTTTCTTTTAATTCAGTTTAGCTCTTAACATCAGAACGGATCACATATCTTCTAATCTTTTTACATAGGTACTACCGACATTTATTAGGGTAACATTTTTTATGTTAAATATATATTTTTTATTGTGTTGCAAAACTATTTATAATCAATATTAGCTGTTTGTACGATGTAGATGTAGTTTATTCAGAGTCCTCTCTTGCTCACGCATTGACACGGCAACATTTCATGGAAGTCATGTGTGGCATTTCCACACCGGTACTTACAAAAGTTATCGCCATCGGTAGATTTCGTGACGGATTTTGCGTGACGGTGATTTCATGACGGTGATTTTGTGACGGTGATTTCATGACGGTGATTTTGTGACGGTGATTTCATGACGGTGATTTCATGACGGTGATTTTGTGACGGTGATTTCTGTCGTTTTTCGGACTCACCCCCGGGCTCCAGAACGTGACACAAGGAACATCGGGTACTCTTATAGAAAAGGGCCCCCCTTTTTGGGGCCCCTTTTCTATAATAGATCATGTAGAACAGAATTATAGAAAAAGACCCCCCATATTAAAACAAACATTATTCATCCCCTAACGGGACAGAAAGTTTGAAGATGGGGTTTTGGGTGGGGAGGTTATTATAATGAAGAAAAGAAGGAAGGGACCAAGATGGTAGAATAGAATAGAATAGGGAAGGGACACCATTTCTATAAGAGATATAATTATCTATATTATTAAAAAAGTTTTGTAAACAAACGAGTTCAGTGAGAGTGCAATAAAACCTGTGTGAAAGAGCGCGAAAGGAGAAAAGGGGGGGAGAAAAGAGGGCACTTGAAAGTGACATACTAAACTCTGGCTAGAAAGAGTGAGGGTGATTAGAGGGTTAAGGAAGAACTTGAAACATGTATATAGGAATGTCGGAGAGACAAAGAAAGTAGATAGTAGTGGGTCTACCCCCACCGGCTAGCCACTGTTCTACACTGCACTATACACACCAGTCTTTCTCAGGAATTTTCTCAACAGTCCTTTTCAGTTCTTTCTATAACTAACGTGATATTTTACAGCATGAATATTGTATATATTTGTCAACATTGAAAAGAAACATGAGATCAATTTTAATGCTTCACTTTAGAGTGCCTCAACCTGGCAGCGGCCGCGCGGCGGCCTCTTCTCGGAGGTTGACAAGCGAAGCGAGTCATTCAATTGTTGATTAATTTATTTATTTATCTCCAGTAGGGGAAAAAAGTTATGATTTTGAATTAGTTTAGAGGAACAAAGCAGGTCTTTTCATCCCTGAATTCAAAAAGTAGGGAGAAAAAGTAAAAGTAGAGCGAAAAAGTAAAGATTGCCACTTTATTATTTTATAAATAGTAGAAAATGAATGGTTAATGTTATGAAGTTGTTGAAATCAGGTTAGCGTCACTGCTTTTACGACCATGTTTATGTTTGTTTATAATCTGCATCTAAATAACCTTCTGTTTGAGTTTAGTTCCAATTATATTTGTTTTTAATATTGAATCTTTAATATCTGCCATTAAAAGTGCTATTAATTATTGTTATTTATTAAAATAATAAATAAAAACTGTGCAATGGACGAAAATATGTATTTACTTCCTACTGGAGATAAAATATTGTATATACCTCGTGAGTAAAGTGCCATTATTCCNTGCTATTAAAAGTGCTAATAATTATTGTTATTTATTAAAATAATAAATAAAAACTGTGCAATGGACGAAAATATGTATTTACTTCCTACTGGAGATAAAATATTGTATGTACCTAGTGAGTAAAGTGCCATTATTCCCTTTGCGATCATTATCTAGCGTTATTCCCTCGGCTGCGCCTCGGGAATTAAAAGGTCTAATTGCCTCGGCTTTGCCTCCGCACCGATCCGGTTAGTCTAATAAATAAATGTATAACAGGGTGACCCGCGATAAAATGTCATACCAAACACGCGGATTCAATCGCAACAAAAAACAACGAGTAAGCATATGCCGATTTCTCAATAGTTCTCCAGATATCGATTTATTTATATTTCGAAAGTGTTTCACAGAAATTTTTAAAAAATGCTTTACATCCAAAAACTAAATGAGATAGAGAAATTAGGCTAAGAAACAATTCTAGGGTCGGCGGGAAAAACCACATAAGTCATTTTACTGAACTTTACAGGAGAGCCAAAAAACGATCTGCCTTACCAAGCAAAAACAGAAAATTATAGATTTCTCCTAAAAGGTTAGACCTAGGAAGTAGAAACCTTGGTCTGTTATCGATTGTCAAAGCCTTTCTTCAAAAAATATTTCATTAATTGGTTATCATATTCGGTTGCTAATAACATTGAATTATGTCATTACGTCATTTGACTTATGTGTTTTTGTCCTTCGACGATTGTTACAAAAAATGTTAACGAAAGTTGGATTAAAGACCTAGTATTAAAATTTTAAAGTGATGGAATCATATTAACATGCCAGAAATGAACATTTATTATTTATATAATAAATTATAGTAAGACACCTATAAATTAAAGCTATAAAAAGCCCCTCTAATTTAGGACCTCCAGAAAACAAACTTATAGTTCTTTTCATACCTAACAATAAGACTCTGTACAGGAAGTTAAGCTTATTTTTTTTTTTTAGTATTTATTTTGTATTTCCACCATAAGTACATTTTCATATTTTTATTACGTATTTTTACATTTTAGGTGAGGGCCCTCAGTAGTTGTTGCAACTAGAGCGACGGTGCCGTCTCAAGAATCATTTTTTTTCTATTATTATACTTAGAATTAATAATAAAATTTACCCTGGTGTAAATTCTAATCTATAAAAAAAGCATAAATAATTACAGATTAATTGAATTGACTATGAAAATTAACAAATTAAATAAATTTTCAATATAAATAAATTATCAAATTAAATAAATTAACAAATTAAATAAATTAACAAATTACATAAATTAACAAATTCCATAAATTAACAAATTAAATAAATTAACAAATTAAATAAATAAATTATTGATTTAAATAAATTAACAAAATAAATAATTAGATTAAATAAATAAGCAAATAAAATTAGTTAATAAATTAAGTAACTCGAATAACTTAATGAAATACCT
>KZ651991.1:96835-107629 GCA_001010745.2 Gerris buenoi | reverse complement strand
ATACGTCTAATTAATGAGAGTTAAAAAAAAAAAAAAAATAAATCATAATACTTTCTATTTATACATGAGAAAGTAAAATACAAAATATAAGACGTTTGATAAAGTGATAAATTGGTTCTATAACCTGCTTACTTAGTCATGATTGTTACAATATTGACAATGCTAAATACAAAATTAACTTTACAAAACAATGAAATTTTATACGGTTTTATTACTTCAACTTAAATGAATAAGGTACAAGAATTTCTAAAGTTACATAGTGAACTTGACAATCACTCATCTTTTGCACAGCTAAAGCTGAGAGAAGCCACCATAAGTTTTCCTCCTGAAGATATTTCACCTGTTTTAACTTTATAAAAACACAGAAGAAGTCGAAAAAGTGAAAATGTTTATTTCGGGAGTTATTTATTTCTAGCGAAAGGAAATAGAAAAGAGAACGGAGGGAAATAGAAGAGGAACCAATGAGAGCTCGAGATATTGGCTCGAGAGTAGGTCGGGCCAACAAGACTAACAAAAATATCACAAGTGGAGGGCGAAGCCTTCAGGATAAACGTTCGAAAAGACTTCAGAACCTCTGTCCGTTAATATTATAATGTATATTCTATTAAATATGACGTACTAAAATCTACAGCAGCATAAGATAACTAAGTTATGTAAGATTTCTCTTTGGACACAATGACATAAGTTAACCTAAGTAGCTTATCCTGAACAAAGATTATTCTAATTAAAGTTAGACAAAAGAACATAAGTCGACTTATGTGATTTTTCTAGAATAAAAATTTTAATAATATTCTTTTAAGTCAAAAGGTATTTATCTTCTATAACCCATTTAGAGTCAGTTTTGACTCATGCGGTTTTTACAGAAGGTATAGTAAGGCATTAGGAATGCATTAATAAAATAAATAAAAAATCCAAATTTTTGACTTATGTGGTTTTTCCCGCCGACCCTAGAATTATAAAGAGCATAAAAAACCTTTCGAAATCATTAATTTATTTTCAAATTATCAGCTCCTAAGCATCATTTAAATCCTGTTACATTAGAAAATTTAATTTTTTTAAAATTCGACCGAGTAATTCCTGAGCTTTCTACTCCTAATTGAGGGATGTTAGAAGTGTGGCGATTTCAGAATTTTTTTTTTTTGTTTTTTCATAAGCTTTTAAATGGTATAATTAAAGTTTAGGATCAACAGACTAGTTAGGGTCCGTTGGCAAAAGCCAAGGACCCTTATATTTTCGCGCGTGTGTCTGTCTGTCCGTCCGTCCGTCGCATGCTCTCACGGCTACACCTTTCGTCCGATGAAATTGAAATTTGGCATGTATATGTCTTGTACCTACCCACACATGTTGAAAATAATAATATAATAAAAAGTGAGTGCTAGTCAGCACACAACGAGGGTCCGTAAGCCGTAGGCCACACTGTATAGTTAAGTAGTACCCTATTAATGGTGTTAAAAGCCTACTTTGAAATATTTTATGGATCTGATATTCTCAAAACACATAAACAAACTTCTGATAAAACAGTCATATAAATACATCGAAAAGACCATAACTATAAAAAACCGTAATTTAAAAAATAATAAAAAATAATATTTTTTTCGAAATTTCCAAAAAGTGGTTTCTTTACTTTTGGTCGAAGAATGTTCAGGATTTTTTCAGACAATGAAATATGCTCCGTGTCTNTGTCTGTCTGTGTGTCTGAAACGTACGACGATAACTTGAGTAAAATTTGACCGATTTTGATGAAATTTGGTACACATGTTCATTTTACCAATGCTCAGGACGAGTTCATTGGACAGCTTGATCCGTGTAAGAGTTCGCGCGCAATGCTCGCGTAAACGTGAGCTTCAATTTTAAAATTGGAATTTCAGAACGGGAAAAAATTCTGTCATCGCCTATTCGATGAGACGAACATTTATTTCAAATAACATTTCTTATTAAAACCAACAGCGACACCACTATGAATTAATAAAGATCGCTAAAACTATTAAAGCGGACCTTCACGTTTAAAATAGAGAAAACAGCCTTTTACCGATATCTTAAGTCTTAAGGTAACCCCATACACGATCAAACATTTTATGGAAAATGGAAATTTAGTTAAAAATCATGTCTGCGCAAAATGTTTGACCGTGTATGGGGGCCTTCACGTTCTAACGTAACGATTTTAATAAAACTTAATGTACATCGTCTAAAGAACAATTGAAACAAGTATGTAAAATTTCAACTTGATACAAGCAGTAGTATTTGAGTAATGAAGAGATACATTTATAATAATATTTTAAAAGCTATTAGGGTGGTTAAGATTCTTATAGGCGTGTAGTGTATTACAGTTTTAGTTTATATAGTGTAGTGTATAATAGGTTTGCTTAGGAAGTAAAGCTTTGTACCGAGTACCCCTACTCTAGTCGACTCTTCCACGACGACATTCATCATGATTAACAAATTTCAATATTCAGTATTTTATGGCAATACGCTCGCTTCAATGATAGAGCCACGCGTCGCCTAGTTTAACTCGTTATTACATATTAAAAAACTTATCGGATGAAAGAGGAGAAGGAATATTTGTTCACCTTGAAATCGGTGCCTGTATCTATTACAAAAGGTCGGCTTGCATAACATCAGATTAAGTGAAAGGCCGACTGCACCGCTAATGGCAACCCGGCCGATCTAATTCACCTCGTTTCAAGGCATGTACGATTTTATTCTTTCTTATTCTAGATTAGAATCCAAGTAGACAAGAAAAATATATCGACGGATCTGAATGGTCCTGTTCGACACGGAATAGCCGTTTCAGTAATTTCCGATTCACTTAGTCGTCTCTTTAGAACTCATTTCACCTATTTGATTATATATTTATATACCGTTACCATGTTTTCCCGTCCTAAAATTACAATTTTACATTTGATGCTTACGTTTACGCGAGCGTTACGCGTGAATGCTCGGGCGGATAACGTCGACCGACCAACTCGTCTTGAGCATTTGTAAAATGAACATGTGTACTAAATTTATAAAAAATCAGTCGACTTTTACTCAAATCGTCGTCGGTTGGTTTGGTGACGGTCGGTTGTGACAGTCGATTTCGTCCAAAGTATTTTTAACACGCTTTTAATTAACTTGGCCTGTAAGTCCGTGGAAAATCTTTTAACGTAAATTCGACCGTAGCGAGGTTCCTACATTCGACGGAATATGCTCCGTGTCTGACTGTGTGTCTGTCTGTCTGACTGACTGTCTGTGTGTTTGTCTGTCTGTCTGTCTGTCTGTGTGTCTGAAACGTACGACGATAACTTGAGTAAAATTCGACCGATTTTGATTAAATTCGGTACAAATGTTCATTTTACCAATGCTCAGGACGAGTTCGTTGGACGACGTTGTCTGTCCAAGCGTTCGCGCGCAAAATTAAAATTGGAATTTTGGACGGGCAAAAATTCTAACTTTATCTATTCGATGAGACGAACATTTTTTTCAAAATACATTTTTAAGTAAAACCGACAGCGACACCGCAATGAATTAATAAAGACGGTTACAAGTATTAATAAAGCAGGGAGGGAGATAGTCAAGTAGAATTATTAGGAGGTGGGAGGTGGCTTGGCTCCCCCACCTCTCTATTTTACCTTCCTCTTCAACTACATANGCTATAAGTGTATTAATAAAGCAGGGAGGGAGATAGTCAAGTAGAATTATTAGGAGGTGGGAGGTGGCTTGGCTCCCCCACCTCTCTATTTTACCTCCCTCTTCAACTACATAGCAAGCCTAGGCAAGGCACAGCTAGACTTCTTTCTAGACCTGACTCATCATGATTAACTATTTTTCTTGATATCTATAAAATGTATTGCATTACGCGCGCTTCAATGATAGAGCCACGCGATGCCTAGTTTAAAGAATTTTCAGTTTTAAAAATTGATCAGTTGCACAAAAAAAAAAACCAGTTCTACTATACGACTTCAAGTTACCATAACAAACCGTAGAACAAAACTATGAATCCAGGACGAAGACAAACAATAGCTACCAAATCCACTTTCGCACCAAGACACCCGTCGTACATAAGAGTCAATTTGCACAACTCTTTACCTCGACGTATAAGAAACATCAAAACAATCAGGCCCCAATTTATAAATGGGCTGACTGGGCTATAGTGCAGGGCGTCAGATTTTGGGGGGCGCAAAATTTTCCAAGACACCTTTTTTTACAAACAATAAATTAAAAAAAATGTGTTATATATAATATTGTGCCTCCCTACAGCCTTACTGTAATGTTTTCCACTCTGAAGGCAAATGTCACTCATTGGCCTTATAGCCAATGCCGATGATGGCCTTATAGCCTTATAGTAAATAACTCGCTGCTCTTGGCTGGCCTGCGGCCAGCCTTTGCCCGTCGAGTGGCCAGGTAGATATATGCCAGGTACTTATATAGTAAATGGTACTTGGTACTTGTAAGATCCGGTAATGTTGTAGGAGGTTGTAATTATTTAGTTATAATTTTCCGTCTATAAATGAGAAAGTAAACAAACAGTGCAAAGGTAAGAAAGTGAGCTAGTATCTTAGGCTGTGGAGTAGGGTGTTTCATTTTGTAAGGCAAAAAATAAAATTTTTTAAAAAATACAGACTTTGCTTACGCCCCGAGTCTAAGTGGTGTAGGAGATATATATGAAAAATTTCATGAAGATTGGATAATATTTAAAGGTTGCACACTTTAATCAGTTTTGTAAAAGTAGGCAATAAATACGGTTTTTCAATATTAATTATTTTTATTGGGAAAACTAGAAATCAAATACTTAAAAAATATTAAAACTTAACGCTAAGATTAATAGGTAATATTATGGGTAAATATTAGGTTGGATTCCCCTATACGGGGCATCATGTATAGAAATGGAAAAAACTGGCACACATATAATTAAAGTCTTTTCTATATTTTGATAAAAAAAATGCACCAATTATGGATTCTTCTTCATTTCATAAGTTTTCTCTTATTACAATTTCCATCTTCAGATCTCTATTTTGAGACACAGCTGTATACAGGCCGATTTTGGGAATTTTGGGCGTATGTATCTGTAGTAGATTACCTGGGCTTCGATGTAGCGTATCTGGTTTTTCAAAAGAGTATGAAATGAAAAAGAATACATAAATAATGCAATTTATATCAATATATAGGAAACACTTTAATTATGTATGCATTATATTTGTTAGTTTTTGCATTTCTATACATGATGCCCCGTATAGGGGAATCCAACCAAAGCATGCTTCTTAGAGAATCGTAGTGGATCCCAAACAATTCAATGAACATTTTTGTTTTAAGTAACGAAATGCCTTAGGTCGTTTCCTTCAAAAACTAGGTTTTAAACGTTTCTCTAATCGTTTCCTTTCCTTTGAATGGGAATTTCTTTATCCAGCATTGTATAATATGACTTCTTATCCAGTGAAGCCCACAGACTTTGGAACTCCCGAAAAATCTGGATATCAGGACCGATAAATATGCTACAACACTCCTTTAGATTCTAGTTCATGGGTGTGTGAAGGCACGGCAAGCCAACCACAGCAATATTCGTCCAAATTCCTTATTAATTCTGGTACATGCTCCTTGAATCAGTCCTGCAATAGAAGCTGTCGTATCAAAATATATCCCGATGATATTGTCACGTAGCATCAACTCGGTTCACTTCCCGAATAACTACTTACTTTCAGAGTAACAGGTAAGCCAAGAAAATGCTCAAAATCATTGCCAGTCACTAGAACTGAAACTCCATCTTACAATGTTTTGACACTCCCGTGGGCGAGTCATATAACTAAAGGCAAGAGTTTACTATCCCAATGTAAGACCAAATGAGGAGGATTTTCAAAGAGTGCCTCTTTAATTTTGATTGCCGTTTACTGTTATTGGTAAACGGCAGCTGGATATACGGAAAACCTCTTTACAGAATTTTAAGGAATGAAACGTGTTGACCATCTTGTCAGCCTCATATATGGTCGGTTTTTCCACGAGTCGGGTGTATTGGATTGGCTTTTTGGACGAACGTATTACTCAGGCAGATAAAGAAAATATGAATAAAAATTTAGAAACCAAACCTGCAAAGAAAAAGGAAATAAAACGATTGAGGGTAGTTTAAAACTTAGATTTTAGTAGCACATAAGGCTTTAGATTATGCCACTCTAAACTAACTTTTGTAATATTCTAAACAAAATAATCATTTTCATGGTCTGTAAACGGATTAAGAACGTGTAAAGTTATAGTAAACAATAAAGAGAGACTAGAATTTAGGTAATTATGTATTATTATTCTAATAAGACCTGTTTAATTTTGGTCCTTATAATGTTTGTTCTATTGGTCACCCGTATTCAATATTCTTTAACTGACACCCTATACTAGAATATGACTTTCTCTTATAAAGAGCAAGTATAGTGACGGCGGGAAAATTCAATTTTGAAATTTCGATGGATTTACTCGTTTCAAGGTCCCCTTAGTCGAAAAAAGGCGACGGGTAAGCTAAAGATCGGCTTTGGACTGTGACGGCACACGGTTTATCCGATTAACCTGAGTATACCTCTACCTACATGACGGGCCTTTCTCCTAGACGTATCGTTTCCTTTCTAGACTCCAAATCCTCTGATTCTTCTTCGACTATATTGAAAAATCTAACTCCATGTATAAGTGCCAGAGTAATGAAATAGTTTTTAGATTCCGATCGGGAAAACAGTACGTGGAAAGATTTAAGAAATATGGAAATCAAGTGGCATGTAAGATGTATTGTGGAGTGGAGGTCGGTAACACGGTGAAGCAGTCGATGCCAGGAAAAGGTTACAGGTCGGCTTGGGAGGGGATCGCCTAGTCCCCCATCTACCTGTTCCTTGCATTCCTAAACTTCTCTCCGATTTTCGGGTCTTCGGTTTTTTTTGCTCTCGTCGCTTTTTTTTATTGACAAAACCCTTGGTGAAGGCCACTTCCGCCCATAATAAGCTTTATCGACCTACAGGTTCTACGTCCCTACAACAACAAAAAGTCGTCACAAAAGACCCGAGGATCGTGTGCATCTGTAGGATACAAAATGTCATGACGATCCTCGTAGGTGGACGTTTCCGACTAACCCAGCACATTCGAGACTTTGTTACTTTCGTTCTCAAGCCGCGTATTCACTTGAGCATTCGCCCCGCATGAGCATACGTTGCCATTTGGCACGAGGGGAAGGGGGCGCACGACCACGCCCCACATAAGCAATGAGCCACCGTGTTCGGACCTCCCTGGTCCGAACACAGGAAGACAACAGAATATAGACTTGACAAAGTAAACCTGGAAGGAGAGGAGGGTGGGGGTCGGCTCATATTGTTGGGCCGGATCGAGTCCCAACCCCCGTACACACTGAGCACGAATCGAGCCTGTGCTCACTTTGAAGTACCGACAACCCTGGGAACAGGCTGAGGCATGCGAATCCGTTCGGGTCGCCCCGTACATACCTGAGCAAAACAGAGCAAACACATGCTCATGCGGGGTGAATGCTCAAGTGAATACGCGGCTTCAGACTTCGTTACGGACAAAACATCGTCCACCGTCCACCTGCCCTCTCTCTCGCTCTTCGGGCACACATGGAATTGGAGTGGGCACGAAAAAATAATATCTTTAATAAACTCGATTTGTTTTGTTTATTAAAGTGTTTATAATTAAAGTCCTAATACATACTATATACCTATCGTAATAGTAGAGTCATCGACTTTTTTGGCCCGAATATTACTTGCGAATATTATTTTTATTTTCCGTAGACTCCCTATCAGTCTGATATTGAATTTTCTTAAAAATATTAACTCGAAATGTTTTTTTAACAGCCGACTAGGTACCTCACTTTTATCGGATTTTTGTAGAGTAGCCATAAGTTGTAAAAAACCAAATAAAACTTTCTCGTAATATGTATATCGATACTGTATTTAAATCTTATAATATCCTTAATCGATTTATTTTGAAACGTATTTAAAAATAAATAGGGTAGGTGGGGGCAAAGACTCGCAGGACCGTGTTTTCAATCTAAAACGTCGTTTGGGAGATTCGCAGGTCTCAGTCGCTCCGATACTGATTCCATTCCAATCGTTATCATCCTCATGTTTTTATTTTTTTTTTGTTATTCAACTTTTTTCTGGTCATTAGTATTTTTCTGTGTTGTAAAAATATAATATGAACACACACTTTCAAGATATATTGAATTCAAACATTTCAACATTAGATCAAAACACAAAGACAGATTAAATTGACAACACAAAAACAATTGTCAACTATAAAAACATATAGACATTAATAGATGGCCTTAAACTTCAATATTCTGTCATTGTGAAAAAGGTTCAGAACAAATTTGAATGCTTTGTTCAATCTTTTTCTTTTTTATTTAAATTATTTTTTGGTTTGATTTTATTTTCATTCGATTCACAATTAACAATTCAATAATAAAATTAAAAATATTCGAGTGACATTGTCATGTCACTCACACTCGTCCCTGCTTGCTAGACTATTTTCTTCTTCTGGTGAATCTGATTTCCTCGTGCGTCTTTTCTTTGATGAATCTTGACCTTTCAGTTTTAGAATTACCACCAACAACTTGCTGATCAGATAAATTCTTAATTTCTTCGGTTGCAGATGAATTCTTATTAATCGATTTATTTAGCGCACCGTCATCTAAGTTTTCAATTATATCAGGAATATCAACACCGGCTTCCATCTCATCACATTCGCCAACCTCCAAACACTTCAGGACAGACCCGCCGTCTCTCCCCCTGACAGGAACGTCGACCGGTGCTTCATCCCCATACGAACTTCTCGATGACGCCCCAAAATTACCGGTGTTCACCTTCTTCCTAGTATTCTGATCTTTTGAAGTTGCTTTACCACCTCCGACGGTTTTTCCTGCAGTCTCTAGGCCTCCAGCCGTTGTTTTAACACCTTGAACACTTTTCACCGCTGCTCTACCGATGCCAGGAGTAACAGCTCTAGTTTGAACGCTATCCGGACTTTTCACTCCAGCTTTATCACTTTCTGCTTTTTTCAAAACTGTTTTTCTATCTTCTGCATTCTTCTCAGTTGTTTTAACAATAGAACTATTAACAGTAGTTTTATCACTTTCATCGTTTTTAGCCGCTGGTTTACCAGTCTCTGCAATCTTCACTTTAATTTTACCACTGTCTGTTGCTTTTACAACCACATTATCACTATTTGTGTTTTTCACATCTTTTTTACCAGTACTTAAACAATCACCTGAAGAATCACCCTGCACTCGTGTCATTACCTCGAGTTTTCTTTTCAAGCTTTTTCAGAGGGCTCATACTATCTTCCGTTAGTTTCTCATCGTGTGTTGTGACGGCCACAGCATTATTTTGTATAGTCGCTTGACTTCTTGTTTTAATACAAATTTCATCGAAACCAAAAATCCGTCGCGTCACAGGAAGATTAGCTGTCGTCTTTTTAATAGTAGATAATTTTGTTTGTATGTCAGCTATAATATTGTCGTAATCTAATTGTAGTAATTTTTCTTCGTCTGTCTCATCTTCAATTTTTTGTAATTCAAATACGTTATTCGAGGATAATTCTTCGATTTCTTTCCTTACATTTGTATATCTTTCGTAATAGTTTATTAATTTATTTTCAATATATATTAATGTGATTCTATTCACAGATTTAGATGTTAATTCTTATTTAGTAAGAGTTATTGTTTCTACTAACCTTTTTTTGATTAGTCCTGCGGACTTTCTGGCAATTGATATTTCCATTCTATTTGGAACACTTGATAAATTTCAATTTTAACTTCATAACTTTCAACTTCCACTTGATTACTAATCCACTTGATTGGTAATCCCTACGCAGTCTGCTACCGTGTGAAAAAGAAACAAATTTGACTACTTTGTTCAATCTTTTTCTATTTTATTTAAATTATTTTTTCGGTTTGATTTTCTTTCGATTATTAATTCAGAATGCAAAAATTCAAAATTCAATAGTAAAATTAAAAATATTTGAGTGACATTGTCATGTCACTCACAATACGTACTAAATGATCATACATTCATATAGCTGACACCCTAACAAAGCAATAAATAAATAAATAAATACATTCATATAGTAAACATAATACATATATTCTTATACAGTGCAGCACGTACTACTACATGATCATACATTCATATAGCTGACACCCTAACAAAGCAATAAATAAATAAATAAATACATTCATATAGCTGACACCCTAACAAAGCAATAAATAAATAAATAAATACATTCATATAGTAAACATAATACATATATTCTTATACAGTGCAGCACGTACTACTACATGATCATACATTCATATAGCTGACACCCTAACAAAGCAATAAATAAATAAATAAATACATTCATATAGCTGACACCCTAACAAAGCAATAAATAAATAAATAAATACATTCATATAGTAAACATAATACATATATTCTTATACAGTGCAGCACGTACTACTACATGATCATACATTCATATAGCTGACACCCTAACAAAGCAATAAATAAATAAATAAATACATTCATATAGCTGACACCCTAACAAAGCAATAAATAAATAAATAAATACATTCATATAGTAAACATAATACATATATTCTTATACAGTGCAGCACGTACTACTACATGATCATACATTCATATAGCTGACACCCTAACAAAGCAATAAATAAATAAATAAATACATTCATATAGCTGACACCCTAACAAAGCAATAAATAAATAAATAAATACATTCATATAGTAAACATAATACATATATTCTTATACAGTGCAGCACGTACTACTACATGATCATACATTC
>KZ651991.1:83302-93908 GCA_001010745.2 Gerris buenoi | reverse complement strand
GCGATCTTTATTAATTCATAGCAGTGTCGTTGTTGGTTTTACTAAAAAATGTTATAGGAAAAAAATGTTCGTCTCATCGAATAGGTTATGATAAAATTTTTTCCCGTCCTGAAATTCCAATTTTAAATTTCAAGCTCACGTTTACGCGAGCGATACGCGCGAACTCTTGGACGGATCACGCTGTCTAACGAACTTAGCCTGAGTATTAGTAAAAGGAACATGTATACAAAATTCCAACTAAATCGGTCAACTTTTACTCAAGTTATCGTCGGACACGTAAACGTTACGGACAGACAGACAGACAGACAGACAAACAAACAAACAGACATCCAAGATGCACAAGCTCGCTTACGCTCGCTTCAATAATTGTTTAAAAGCTTCGGCAGGTGGTTAAGATTGTAGTGTATAGGTTTATCTAGGAAGGTGAGCTTTGTACCGAGTACCCCACTCTACTCCACACTACCCTCTTCCACCTATCTTCTACAATGACATTATCATGAATTAATTTTAATATTCAGTTCATTGCAATACGCTCGCTTCAATGATAGAGCGCCACGCATGAAATAATTTACAATTAAAATCTTTTAATATTTTTTTTTCTCCCTTATTCTGGAGTTAAAATCTTGTCCGTACCTCGGGAGGAGAACTCACTTGCATCCTCGCGATAATTAACTTGCTCGGCTCCGCCTCGGGAGTGAACGTTACGGTTGCCTCGGCTCGGGAACCGACTTGGTCGCTCAGGGTGTAATCGGCAATCATTTACTTTACTCCCTCGGTGCGTAAATAACTATTAATATTCCGACGAATACAGCCGCACCAAGTAATCCTAAATAACTATACATTCCTGTTTAAACCGACTCCGTTTTATAAGTTTTTAACCGTTTTCGAGAAATAAATTGTTTTCATGTTTTTTTGGGGATCGCGACCGTAATTCGGAGCTACGATTCATTAATCGAGCAAATTATTTAGTAGGATTTTTCTGAACATGTAGGCTATGTATGAACATTTAAGCTGCAAACGAATGGCAGAGACACGGCATTCAGTATTACGATCTGAAATAGATACACCCTGTATATAGATACACATATGAGAAAGTAAGAAGTAAGCGCGGGCGCGCTTTGTACGCCACCGGCTGCGGCTCTTACGTATCCAAATTCTCGTAGTTATGCGCTTTTGCATCATAATACTGATGGATAAGAGCCTCAAAAAAAAGAAAAAAAGATGATCAGATGACCGATTATATNTCCAAATTCTCGTAGTTATGCGCTTTTGCATCATAATACTGATGGATAAGAGCCTCAAAAAAAAGAAAAAAAGATGATCAGATGACCGATTATATGAAAAGAATCTTGGATTATTTATTTATAGTACGTAGTGAATACGTATAATTATACAGCTAACAACGCTTATTTAAAAAGGAGTTATTGAGCCAAGGCTTTTGATTTTTTTCCCATGAAGTCAGTGGGGATAATTAAAGGTCGAGACGGCTAACCTCGGAAATTAACGGACGTACTACTGAAGCGGAAAAGTCGTAGCTGAAAATAACTTTTAAACGGGTGCCTTGGTACGGCTCGGCCGATAAACCTGCTTAACTAACTCGTCGTATTTATACTACAGTCGTACTTATTATGGTCGTCCACTGGAAGCGTGTACGAGTGGGGGCGAGCTTGGCGCTACCGACGTATCCTCGTCCACCGAGGGCGGCTACGTGCGACAAGCGGAGATACCTAAAAGCGTCGAGCCGAGCCGAGGGCTATATCCTTGGCCTCGGGCTACAGCCCCGGCCGTGCAAGAGGTAGGGCTCCCTGGCCGATCCCAAGCTGTCCGACCTTCCAAGGTTCCAAGTGTAGCCACTCTAACATTGACAAATATCGTCGAATGTTTGAGTCGGGTCGAACCACCTTCCAATCACTCCAAGTGTGAGACAGGATAAAAGAAGGGGGCAGGTTGCTTGCCCCACAAGTCCGACTGTGCAGTGTGCAGACTACGGCCGCGGCGTCGAGTCGTAGGGTCTACTCGGAGCTCAGACCTCGGCTTCCTACACACTTGACGGTTTATCCGTCGCTCGTCGTAGCGTCTACTCGGAGCTCAGACCTCGGCTTCCTACACACTTGACGGTTTATCCGTCGCTCGTCGTAGCGTCTACTCGGAGCTCAGACCTCGGCTTCCTACACACTTGACGGTTTATCCGTCGCTCGTCGTAGCGTCTACTCGGAGCTCAGACCTCGGCTTCCTACACACTTGACGGTTTATCCGTCGCTCGTCGTAGCGTCTACTCGGAGCTCAGACCTCGGCTTCCTACACACTTGACGGTTTATCCGTCGCTCGTCGTAGCGTCTACTCGGAGCTCAGACCTCGGCTTCCTACACACTTGACGGTTTATCCGTCGCTCGTCGTAGCGTCTACTCGGAGCTCAGACCTCGGCTTCCTACACACTTGACGGTTTATCCGTCGCTCGTCGTAGCGTCTACTCGGAGCTCAGACCTCGGCTTCCTACACACTTGACGGTTTATCCGTCGCTCGTCGTAGCGTCTACTCGGAGCTCAGACCTCGGCTTCCTACACACTTGACGGTTTATCCGTCGCTCGTCGTAGCGTCTACTCGGAGCTCAGACCTCGGCTTCCTACACACTTGACGGTTTATCCGTCGCTCGTCGTAGCGTCTACTCGGAGCTCAGACCTCGGCTTCCTACACACTTGACGGTTTATCCGTCGCTCGTCGTAGCGTCTACTCGGAGCTCAGACCTCGGCTTCCTACACACTTGACGGTTTATCCGTCGCTCGTCGTAGCGTCTACTCGGAGCTCAGACCTCGGCTTCCTACACACTTGACGGTTTATCCGTCGCTCGTCGTAGCGTCTACTCGGAGCTCAGACCTCGGCTTCCTACACACTTGACGGTTTATCCGTCGCTCGTCGTAGCGTCTACTCGGAGCTCAGACCTCGGCTTCCTACACACTTGACGGTTTATCCGTCGCTCGTCGTAGCGTCTACTCGGAGCTCAGACCTCGGCTTCCTACACACTTGACGGTTTATCCGTCGCTCGTCGTAGCGTCTACTCGGAGCTCAGACCTCGGCTTCCTACACACTTGACGGTTTATCCGTCGCTCGTCGTAGCGTCTACTCGGAGCTCAGACCTCGGCTTCCTACACACTTGACGGTTTATCCGTCGCTCGTCGTAGCGTCTACTCGGAGCTCAGACCTCGGCTTCCTACACACTTGACGGTTTATCCGTCGCTCGTCGTAGCGTCTACTCGGAGCTCAGACCTCGGCTTCCTACACACTTGACGGTTTATCCGTCGCTCGTCGTAGNAATTATTTTCGTAGTCTTTTGATTTTCCTTCTCACCCACGAGAAAAAAGTTTTAATGTTTTTGGCAGTTTGTGAATCCTAAGCTATTTTGAAGATGAAATGACTTCGGAGTTTAAGTGTAACCGGTGTCCTAAAGACTTCGTGAATAAAAATGTTTTTGCGAGACGCGTAAAGCACGTTCGTCAAAAAGAAAAACTAAATATACGTCGTCGTCGCGATAAAAAATTTGCAGGCGAAACTTTAATCGATAGACGTATTACAAATGTCCGTTTAAAAAAGAAAACGACGTGTGTCGTAGCTTCCAAGTCCGTAAATGATTATTTGTTTAATCCCCGTATAAAGGAAGAGCGTAGCCTTGAAATTAGAATTTTACCTGAAGAATTTTCCTGATAGCGTAGAAGAAAATCGGAATACGAAACCGAAAATAAAGTAAAGTACGTTAGCCCACCCTGTTAAATAGGTCACGCGCCACCGTTGAGGCCCGTGGTTCGAGTCCCGGCGCCGCCGTCGAGGCCCGTGGTTCGAGTCCCGACGCCGCCGTCGAGGCCCGTGGTTCGAGTCCCGGCGCCGCCGTCAAGGCCCGTGGTTCGAGTCCCGGCGCCGCCGTCGAGGCCCGTGGTTCGAGTCCCGGCGCCGGAGTCTATTTTTCTCCGTCTGTCTCCCGACGTCGGTAATAATTATAATTCGATTTATACTTGTATTTTTAAAGTGCTCTAAAATTGTGATAACGCGAGAGATTATTATTAAATAAATTGGTAAGGCGTGAATTCTCACGTAAAAAGGGTTTCGTTGGTATTTGTGAAACAAAATTAGTAAGGGGGAGGAGGGGGGAGGGGACACGAAAAATGTCGATGTTTTTTTAACAAAATGGCGCCGAAAATGAAACACTAACCCTAAGTGGTATATATATTTGTAATCTACTCTTCAATACCTTTCATTTGATACCCCACTCAAAATTTAAAAAAAATATTTTTTTCTCGCGATGTGAATTATCCGCCATTTTGAATTTGAACAGCTGATTATTTTGAGTTCTCTATATTTTTCCTGTGTGCGCGTCAAAACGATCTTTAATACTGGTAAGTTTCACGCTTTTATCTCTTTTGGTTCAAAAGTTATTGGAACCGTACAGAGTGACAGACGGACAGACACAGGAACGAAACTATAAGGGTTTCTTTTTTTTGGTTTTACCAACGAAACCCTGATAAATGGGCACGCGTAATGTGCCCGTAGGGATTTTAAAAACTATAATACGATAACTGTACGCGATACCTATACGTTTCCGGTATTTTTACTCGTCGTAAACCGGCCCGGGCCGTAGTGACGACGACCGCCGTATCCGAGTCGTCCTTATATCTTTTACATTTTAACACGATAATTTTTTCGCACCGGATCCAGTCGGCGTAACGAAACCGGGAGGAAAAAACGAAGGATCGATCCAACGAATAAAAAATAAATAAAAAACGATAAGAACGTCTTCGCCATTCGTAACCCGGCTTTATTTCGTAACGGACAACGATACTCGGGTGATTTCGTGTGGCGGTCGTGTAACCGAGGATGTAGAGGTTCGCTACGGAACAGAGAAAACAAGAGAGGAGAAGGGCCGACGGTTTCGTATGGGGTCAGTAGAAATTAGGGAGTTAGCGGTACCGGTACACTGTTTAGCGGTTCTACCGGGGACCGGGGGCCGAGGTGGGGCGATGGAATGCCGCCCGAGCACCTCGTGTTGCCTCTACCACGTCCTAGAAATATCACCTCACTAACACAAACCTCTAATTAAAACCCCACCCTGTTGACCACCGAGCCCCACAAATCCGATCCGTCCGCTCCCCTCTTTTATCGCCTCGTACATGATAATAATATTTATCTTCGGGACCGTGATAGATAGAAAGATGCGGTTTTCAGGGTTCCACGATGGCTATAAATGCCGGACGAATGCCGATAAAATAAATCCGGTCTGATGTCCGTTAATCCGGTCTAATCTGATAAAATCGATCCGGAACGGATGCCGAACGTTTTTGTGTTCGGCCGAAGTGTGTGCGTTTCGAATAATTAAAAAAAAAAAAAAAAGTTAATAGGAAGCCGTTAATTCGAGTCTCGGTTTGCCGTCTGGAGAGCGCTGAACCTGCTAAAATTGAAACTTAAAGTCCGTTTTACAGCCGTACTGACATATTAAGGAAAAAATCTTATTTTCAGTTATAGTATCCAAATCTAGTCTAAATTACATAACTAATTTGTAACTATTTTGTGCTAAAAAAAAAGAAAAAAAAAAAGTGTTCAGCAAGGCTCAAAACGTGAAAAAATACCCCCCCCCCCCTCTATCTCGCTTATGTGAAGTGCAAAAATTCTGAGAAAAAAACTTCCTGAACGTTCTTCAACCAAAAGTAAAGATACCGCTTTTTGGAAATTTCGAAAAAAAATATTCTTTTATTTTTTATTGACAAAATACGGTTATTTATAATTATAGTCTTTTCGATGTATTTATACGGATGTTTTCCGGTTCGATGGCGAAAAAATAATTCGTCAGAAGTTTGTTTATGTGTTTTGAGATAATCAGACCCGTTCAAAGTATGCGTTTTAGTATTTTAATTTTAAAAAATCACAGGGAAGTACTTAGTCCAAGTACTTTTTAGGGTTTTGTAGATGAGTAAGCATACCCATTATGTAAATTATGATTTCTTGTCTTCGATCTCAAGAGTCCCGGGTTCGATCCCCCGGACGGTCACAATGTTTTTTATCAGTAATAAACCAATAAGGAATTCAAAATTTAAAAAAGCAAATATATATTTGTGTCCTACTCTTCAGCAGCTTTNTTGAAAACCTAACCACACAGATAGACATTATAGTACTGACTGAAGCTTGGATTACTGACTACGACAATATTTATAATATAGACGGGTATACCGCTTATTGGGACTCAGGAAAGAATAGAGCAGAAGGTATAATTGTTTACTGTAGGAGTAAAATTGAAGTAACGGGCTCGATAAATAGATCGCTAGTAGACTGCAACAGCCTTACCCTAACATTAAAAATTAAAAATAAAACATTTAAATTAACATCCTTATATAGATCAAGTGAAATAAATGTAGATAATTTTTTACTGAATCTGGAAACATTTCTGAACAAAAACAATGTAGCTAATCATATTTTAGTTGGAGATATGAACATTGATCTATTAGAAGATTCAAATATTAAAAACGACTATCTGAATATTATCACCAGTTACGGGCTGAAAAGCTACATAAACAAACCGACTAGAGTAGAGGGAATCTCGGTTTCTTGTTTAGACCATATTATGGTGAAACAGGGATTACGGCACTGTGAAATATCTCCCTTCATAGTGTTAAACAAAATAACTGATCATTATCTGACTGGACTCTCTATAAACATTGGTAACCTCGGTAATACTAACGATAAAAACAAATCTTTTACTACGACATCTATAGACACAGAAAGACTAGAAACATTACTAAAACAGATAGACTGGAATCAATTATACACGATAACAGATGCACAGAAAGCAACACAGACATTCATACAGAAAATACAGGACAACATACAGACATGCACACAGACAAAACAATACAAAATTACATGCAGAAAGAAGAAACTTAAACCGTGGATTACTAGTGGCTTACTAGAATCCAAAAGGAGGAGGGACAAAATGAGAAAAGCACTAGACAGACAACCTTTTAATACAAAACTAAAAGAAAAATACATCAAATACAAAAACATTTTGACTAAACTCATTAAAAAAACTAAAGCTAAATATTTCAAAGATCGACTACCCAAAACAGGACTAGATTCGACACAGGTTTGGAAGACTATTAATGAATGCCTAAACAGTAAGAACAAAACGAATAATATATAAACGAAATAAAAATAGACAACTTAACATATACTGAATCTCAAGACATAACTGCACAACTTAACAAATATTTCAGTAACATTGGAAAGCACTTGGCAGATAAAATAACGTCACGGAGTAATATAAACAATGACAATGACAATATTAACACAGACACGGACAGAACACTTGACACTTTTGACTTGATAACTGAGGATGAAATTAGAAAGCATATTAACAATCTAAAAACTGACAAAGCCCCAGGAATAGACGGTATCAGGGCTCAGTACCTGCAATGTGCTCAGGAAAATATGGTGAAACCCCTGACTTACATAAGCAACTTATGTTTTCAGCAAGGAATATTTCCAGATGTACTGAAACAAGCCACTATAATTCCTATACATAAACAAGGTGAAAAGACTGACCCTTCTAATTACAGACCCATATCTCTTACTTCCAATATATCTAAAATAATAGAAAAATGTATCAAGACTAGACTGACGGACTTCTTGGAAAAAAATGACATTATATCATCTAACCAATACGGATACATGAAAAATAAAAGTACTAGTGACGCTGTATACAAACTAACTGAATATGTAATCGACGACTTAGACACAGGTAACAAATCTCTGGCTATATTTATAGATTTGAAGAAGGCCTTCGATACTGTCTCGCATGAGGTATTACTTAGGAAGTTACACTCAATAGGTATAAGAGGAAAATGCCATAACTTGTTTAAAAGCTATTTAGAAAATCGTTGCCAACAAGTAAAAGTGAACGGACAGGTAAGTGAACCGTTGAATGTAACTTTCGGTACACCTCAGGGCACTGTGATAGCATGCTGGCTCTTCCTGATATACTTAAACGACCTACTCAAGTTAAATGACGTTTACTCGGAGGTAATCTCATTTGTGGATGACACTTTTCTGTATTTCAGGGGTGGCACCTGGGATCAGGTGTTTCGAAATGCATCAATAGTAGGGAATATCAATAGTAAAATCCTGGTTTGATAATAACTTACTGACATTAAACATGACAAAACATGACAAGACAAAATATATGTGCTTTTCACTTGACGAAAGAGGACAACCACCGGACAACATGTCTATTAATATACATAAAGGGGGCTGTACGGACGGACAAAAAACATACTGTACCTGTAGAAACTTCATAGAAAGAGTTGTTAGCGTTAAATACCTGGGAGTTATAGTGGACAACAACCTTAAATGGAAGCAGCACATCTCGTGGATGGTTGCTAGGGTCAGGAGAACCATATACAGTTTCNTTGACCAATTAGGAAAGCAAAATTTAAACAATTATTCATATATTTGCAACCTACTAGTCAACAGCTTTCATTTGATATCCCACTCAAAAATTTAACAAAATATCAATTTTTGAGTTTACCACATTTTCAGAATTGTGCGTGCGCATATTTAATTTTTAACTTGTGAGTGTTTTTCCTGTGTTTAGGCCCGAAAGTTACGCCAGTGTTTCAAATTTCAGCTTTTTAGCTTAAACAGTTCGGGCCCTATGAATCAAAGAGCGACGGACAGACGGACACATCACCCTCGGCATAAGGGTTTTGAGAAGTATCTACAAACACCCTAAAAACACCATCAATAGGGTACTACAAACTATACAGTGTTGCCTACGGACCCTCGCTGTGTGCTGGGCTGCCATACACTTGACCTGTTTATTTATTGCTAATTTTTAAAATTCTTTCTTAATATTTAGTTTTTGTGAAACATGGACCTTTATCGGCACTCTTTTAATTTTTAATTCACCTTTTTAGGGTTTCGTTGGTAAAACAAAAAAAAGAAACCCTTATAGTTCAAAACATTTTGACTAAACTCATTAAAAAAACTAAAGCTAAATATTTCAAAGATCGACTACCCAAAACAGGACTAGATTCGACACAGGTTTGGAAGACTATTAATGAATGCCTAAACAGTAAGAACAAAACGAATAATATATAAACGAAATAAAAATAGACAACTTAACATATACTGAATCTCAAGACATAACTGCAAAACTTAACAAATATTTCAGTAACATTGGAAAGCACTTGGCAGATAAAATAACGTCACGGAGTAATATAAACAATGACAATGACAATATTAACACAGACACGGACAGAACACTTGACACTTTNGGGCGGGGAATCGAACCCGGGCTCTCTCCGTCCACGTTTTAAGCTATTTTCTCAGGAACTAGATTTTTCCCGGGAAAACGGCTTATATCATTAGATTCGTATTTAAAAGGACTACATTTTACAATGTTTTAATCAAAATCGTAGGAACTATTTTCGAGCATTTTTTTCACGTTTTTTCAGAGTTTTTGGGGAGCTAAAATGCATTTCTTGATTTTGCCTCGGGGTATGATTTTTCTGAACATGTATGCCAAATTTCGCCAAAATCGGCCCAGTAGTTTAGGCTCCAGGCGTCTGCACAGCCAGACATTTTTTAAAAACCACTTTTTTGGACTCAAAACGTGTAAATCCATCAATATCTCAAAATCGAATTTTCGCGCCATCACAATACTTTGTCTTTATATGAGAGAGTAAAAAGAGATATGAGGTATAGCGGAAAAGATAAGGAGGGTTATACGAGAGAAAGAAAAATACACATGGATAAATATATTATAAGTACCCATATAATACTAAAGACAGCCGATAGTTTTTTTTAGGAATAATAAGAACGATGCAATTAGCTCGGCTACTTAAACTTAACTAAAACAGCACCTGATAAGGTATTGTCTCGGGGTGTTATTACTAGGGTTCCATCTCTAACTGCCTACTCAGTACGGGTGTACTACGGGCGCATATTATTATCATTTTGCTACTACAGATTTTGTTTTTTAATTCATAAACTAAAACAAACTAAGGGCGTCATCGGCCGCCCCCCAAGTTTGGCCGCCACAGGCGGCCGCCTGCTCCGCCTGTGCGTAGCGCCGGCACTGGGTGTATTGTTTCATTTCTAAGCGTAAAGCAAAGTCAACACTAGAGTTTTTCAAAACAATACTGTTAATACTTATTTGTGTTNTGGCAGCTGATTCACACATACAACCAGTAGAAATTATTCAAAAGGCCATTATAAAGATAGCCATGAAAAAACCAAAAAGGTATCCCTCACACCTGACTTTTCTCGATTTTAAAGTACTTTCAGTTAAATCTTTATATCAGAAAGCAGTTTTATTAAATTTTTTTCACACTGACAAAATAACAATAATTCACAACTACCCGACTAGGTTCAACTAAAGATGCTAACACCACAGATTCACACAGCTAGAAAACAACGACATGCAACCCACCTTGGACCATTTTACTATAACAAACTACCAACAGAACTTAGACAGATTACTAGCTTTAACACTTTTAAAAACAAAATTAAACAATACTTACTAAATCAACAAAATAATGACTACAATCAATAAATACATCAAATATTAAAA
>KZ651990.1:222545-232632 GCA_001010745.2 Gerris buenoi | reverse complement strand
AAAATATTACGTGTGTTATTTTAATAGTTGCATATTCTTTTTCTACATTTCAAGACCTTTAATTTGATGTATAACATGCTATGATAACTAAAAACTTTTTTTAGCCCATATTTAGCCAATATGGCCGGGCCACCATCTTGGAAATATTAAGTGTAAAAACTCCAAAATTTTTCTAGTTGTCTATAATGCCGAGATGTGCCTGCGTGCCGAATTTCATTTTTCTAGCTATAGTAGTTTATGAATTGAAACAAGCCAACGGACAGACAGACAGACAGACACACAGACTGACACACATCAGACAGACAGCCGTTATATAAGGTTTATTTTTTACTTTGTACAGAAACCTAAAAACGTCATAAATCGCACCATTTTCTTTTACTTTTATAATAATTATAAATTCTATGCCATGTATAGCAATACTTTCTCTTTACTTAAAATGTATATGAGAAAGAAAGAAAGAATGGATGGCCGGTTGATTTAAATTGATTCTGACGGTGTGAAGGGAAAAATAGTTTGTTTACATTTCAATACAAATTCGCAGCGCCTAATTTTGGTGAGTCAGATACGATAAATGAGATTCTGCAAGATTCTAGCTAGCCGAATCAATAAACAACATAAATCAATGGATTTTGCCGGTGTGAAGGCAAAAACGGAGATTTTTTACATTTTAATACAAAAACCCAACCCCGAATTTTGATAAATCAAATGTTCATTGATTTAGTGATTTATTGATTCTTTCGGTGTGAAACGGGCCTAACAGGAGATATCGTCTGGAGTGACACATATATACATAAAAAAAAGTGTTTAAATTTAGGAATCGATTTAGAATGTCCTGAAACGGATTTCCATGAAAAAAAATTTTCATTACAAAAAAGCCATTGCAATAGCTTAATTTTCTTCGATAATTCGCTAAGAAGAGTAAATATAACAAACTTTGATTGCCGCCATTTTGGAACGGTAGATTAAAAACTCGGGTTTGCGGCAAATGTTTTCATTTTTAGACCTTTCCAAAAATGTATTTCTTTATGGGTGTTTCAATTTAAAATTTAAAAGTTTAATCAAATATAGCGATAACCAATATGGCTTATGAAGATACCAGCAAACCGAAACTTAATATTTCAATTATAACCGGAGATATATAAACTTATTTAGTTAGTACTTAAATAAACTTATATAAGTATTATTTAAGTAAGCTATTATTTATTACTAGCTTTAATGATTACAATGAGCTAGAATAAATTATCCTGAGGAAACCTACAAAAACAAGCTGACGTAAATTTTTACCTAATAGGTGAAGGATAGCTTCTATAAAGTTAATAACACAAGCAAAATAAGAAATTGTCATATGAATTACCAGAGGGAACCTAAATATAATAAGTTATTTTGATAATATATTCTAGGTTAATTCTGGCTTATTTTGCTTACTTCATTTTACTCTGAAGCTGCTAAAATAAGCTTGAGTATAATTACTACGATACGGTAGACTAATACCACAATAAAGTTTGTAAAATAAGCTAAAGTGAAGCTAGTATAAATGGACATGAGAAATGCTACTCACATAAGCTAACGATAAGATAAACAGCTAATATAATAACCAAAGTTAAAGCTAGTTAACTGGCCTAGCTTGTAAAATTTGGGGAAATTACGCTTCTAAGGTTGACTTGTGGTAATCTTGAATTAGCTAATTAATTTATAGTAGAATAATGTTTAGGTTATAACGAAGCTTCCGTCTAGAAAGCGAATGGGGTTTTTAACTTGAGGAAGTTTTTCATTAGAAAATTCTTGGAAAGTAGTTAAATTAATAAAAACACAAATAGTATTTAATAGAAGGAATCAATCAGATTGTACTTGGAAGTGACTTACTACAAGTAGCTTTTCCTAAGTAAAACATAATAGCTGTAGCAAGTTTTTTACTAGTTGTCCCCCTCCCTGCGACCGGTTCTCTCCGCGCGCAACGCTATATATATGATTGCAGGACTCACTTCAAGTCTTTTCCGTCTCATTAAAGTCCTTTAGATTAACGCTCCCTTTTTCCCCCACGTAGTGCTTTTGAAAACTCTCCTTAATTTCTAAAATATTCTCAAATTCGCTCTAGTAAGCTCTTTTCGTTTAAAATCTAAATAAACTAGACACAAAAAAATCAACATAAAATGAAGCCTGAACAAGAAATCATTGCTGCTGTGAACGGCCAAAAGAAAACCGGTAAGTGAAGACCTATTGTTATTATAACCATCACCATTCCTATTTAATCTTGAACAAACAACTCTATTGTTCCGAAAAGTTGCTAAATCCACAGTTTAATTTTATTTATTATTATATTTAATTTACACAAACAGTATTTTGCTGAATGTAAAAATTAAAATTGCAAGATAAAAAGAACTTTTTATATACTACGTTTTTAAATTTTCGGTCATAAATAATATATTTGGAACCTGTCAAAATGAAGATTGTAAATATGGGACCTGCCAAAACAAATAAAATAACTTGCGGTTTTTTTCCGAACTAACTTTCCATACAGCACAATTTGCTGAAAGACGGATAAATGTATTAAAATAACGCATTGTCATCTTGTTCTGAGCTATTCTAAAAGTTTCAAATGTCTAGCTACACGGGAAGTTAGTTAATTATCGATTGCAAGATTTGTGCTGGACAAACAAACAAACAAGAAAGCAAACTAATAAAAACGTAGTAAAAATTTAATCTACTGTACTTATAAAGAACTAAAATATATTTTTAACATTTTTATATTGTTGTTATATAATCAATGTTTGACCTTAACTTAAAAACAACTCTTGTAAATGGTTTATAGTTATTGGTATGTAATGGTTTATAGTTAATTTGGCTTATAGTTTTTTATAGTTTTAGGTAGATATTATCAATTGCCGCTGCAGAAAAATAATTTTTGATTTTTCATATCTAAATATAATAATTATATATAACATAATAATCACTTGAAGTAATTTAATAATAACTTAATTAATAACATTTATTTACATTCATATTAGGTATTCACTGAAAATATAAAAAAAAGAAAAAGTTTTAAAATATAAATTTTATATTATAATATATTGCTAAATTTGCCATAAATTTATAAACTAAATATACATACCTAATATTAAAGGTAATTAAATAATTAAAGTTAATAAAAGAAAAGTGCCACGGTTAACTGCCGTTTGGCAAGAAATTTGGTGGTATATTTTTTATAATTTTTACTTGGATTTGTAAAAAAAAAAAAAAAAAAAAAAAAAAAAAATGAGACAGCATGTTTAACATGTTTTCTTGATAAAATACCTTTTAAAATCTATAATCTAATTAAGTAAATCTTTATCATTTAAATATGTAAGTCAAAGCTAATTTTCCCTCCATTTTGTTTACTATATTTGTTCATAATCTAATCACTTATGGTGTTTTTAATTTTCTTTCGTGCCTGTTATATGATATTATTATGATTGGTTGCTTTTAGGTTTCTGTACAAAGTGCAAAAAGAAACCTTATATAACAGCTCCGTCTGTCTGTCTGTCTTTTTGTCTGTCTGTCTGTCTTTCTGTCTGTCTGTCTGTCTGTCTATCTGTCTGTCTGTCCCTTGATGTCTGTCCGTTGGCTTATTTCAATTCATAAACTACTACAGCTAGAAACATAAAATTTGGCACACAGGTGCATCTCGGCATTTGAGACAACTGGACACATTTTGGAGTTTTTACACTTAATACACTGCTGCGCAAAATTAACGCACCACCTTAATATTTCTCTGTTTTGACAATCTCTAATTCATACTGATGATTAATAAGTCAATTATCATCATCATCATTCATCATATCACATTTAATCATAATCGTTAATCGTATTTAATCATCATCATTAATGAAATTTAATCGTTATAATTGATAATATATAATTATCATCATTAATGATTCAATGTTATTTGCCATTGATTAATTGAGAGCTTTCACGTATTTATTACATTAATACAGTTGTTTGTACGTGTCAACATGAATACACCTCCAAATTTAACTATGCAGGAAGCGATTAATCCCGTAGTGATGAGTTAAGAAAGGCTTTTCTCAAAAGGTTGGTTGTCGACTAGGAGTGCATCTCATTACAAACAGCCGAGCTTTTCGGCGGTTCCAGGAGTGTGGATATGATCCACAGAGACGAAATAGGTCCACCCGAGATGCAAACTATTGAAAAAAGATCCTAATTCAACGGCTTTTGTGTAAGCATAAAAATACAAAAGTGGTGCGTTAATTTTGACCAGGAGTTTATTTCCAGATGGTGAAATAAGAATATGCAACTATTAAACTTAATAACTTTACTTAATCGTACAGAAACCGGCGATTATCGCGCCTCACGTACTTTTACGTGAAGCGCGCCTTACTTGTTTATATTATTTAATTATACATATAGTATTCATTTACAATACTGTTTTCTCTTATCTAATCTATTAATATAGATAAGACTTCTCAGTTGAAAGTTTATCAGCTGGAAGTTTATACTTACTAAAAGCTCAAAGAAAAGAAATATAAATGCCTTCTAACATATGTATTTTGATTTAGTCACTCCTCAATCGTTGATGAAACGCCAGTAGTAATCAAACTTTATTATTAAAGATCCCCTTTAATCATAGATATCAGGGAACATGTAAGGTCTCGTGTCAGCCAATGGATATCGGTATGAACTATATGACTGGTATTATGGCATACGATAGACCCAAAATCGTGTGATTCGACCTAAGAGAATTGGGCAAGTGCTTTAGGTTAGGGGAAGAGGCGGTTTGATAACGAATGGTGCCGCACGACACCGCTTTTCTTGATCTCCCGGTTCATACGATCCAGGCGGCAAAATTCCGATGAGAAAATCAATAGGCTTGTGAATTCTCTTCTTTTTATCTAGAATTCCAGCTTCCTCCACCCTCATTAAATTTCTTCAAATATTCTTGGACCTTAAGTTCTTTTATATTCTCTTGTATGTTCGACAAATTCTGCTTTTGAGTAGAATTATTGTGCCTAATAAATAGTGTGACTCCTTACCGCCTTACCCTGTTTGTTACCCTTTTACTAGTGAAATGAGTAAACGGAAATACGAAAAGAACAGTGAAACGTGCTCCACATAAAGCTCTAAGCTAGATAAGAATGATTTGATTTAAAAAACTTTGAATCAAATTTGGTTCTTTTGCGTTTTTGCTACGCTCTTTTTTCTCCTCATTTTGTGATTCTTCAATTACCTATTCCTATTATGTATATTTAACATGAATAGAAAATATAAGTTTTTAAGATAGATGCGTGTGTATTGGCTCTCCGAGTTTTTGGAACCATGATCGAAAACGGTTGGCCGCCCCGGCCAACGGATTTAGACGGTAGGTCATAATTAGCTTTCTTGGTCCCATTTTAATGTCATCTTATACTGCACCTATTGGGATCGGTACTACTTTGGATTGTTACTCCCCTGTGTATTATAGAATATAAATGACTTTGACTAGATAGCTATTAAGGCAAAAGGATGTTTAGTCCAATGTACTTTGGGACAAAGGAATATCACACTTCAGTTTTTAAAAGAGGAGTGACAGTCTAAAGAAGAACATTCCGTACACCTTCTTTACATTGTTACTCTCCTCTGTTTTTTTTTAACGGAGTAATAATCTAAAGAAGTGCCTTGGTTTCTCCTCTGAGTGCGCAATAACAACTTTTTTATTTACACGTAATAAAAACCTTTAAAAGTATACACATTTGAAAATATCTCGAAAGCAAAATAGGGGGGNGGGGGAGGGGGAAATTAAATAAAAATAAATTATGCAATAATACTTCGTAAAGACAAATCATTATTAAAATTCGTGAAAGGACGCCAGAACGTTCCACATTAATTGGTAGACTATTTAAAATCGGCTGCCAATTAGTGTGGTACATACATCGTCAGGTCCTATTTTGGATACTTTAATGAATTTATACTTTTACAACCTATTATTTTCAAATTTATTTACCCCCCTCCCCACTTTTGTAACTGTCAAACTTGTTTTGATTTTTTTACATTCTGGAGCTATCTGCGAGCAAATTTCATAAATATCAGATAAGGAGTACTTTTGAAGATATAGGTGTAAATAAAAGTATTATTTTGGGGCATGAGGATGAGAACAAATGGGCACAGAAGGATGAAACTTATATCAACAATGAGCTAATAATGACCTACAAAAAAAAAAAAAAAAAATTGGTTGACTGACCTACCGACTGAAAGACAGGCAGACACGGAAACAAAAATGTTCCCTTTTGTCTGAAACGGACTTCATCAAGCAGTCTTGGAATTTGGAATTTTAAATCGCAAACATAAAAATAAATATTTAAAATTTTTGATCTTGAAAACGATCTCATGGTTTCTGTTCATTCGGTAAACTTGAGAGCAATATATTATTATTTTTAATTAGATATCTTGCTATATAAATTCAGTATTACTAAGTTTTTTTTAGGGAGTTTGACGGAAAGATTTTTTTTTTTTTTTTTTTTTTTTTTTGGCTGACATAGTATAATTTCGGTGAATCTACAAAAAGAAAGATAAGTTTGGGGCCTGTCATGTATGTCAAGGTCTGTCAAGAGATCTGACAGCGCCACTGTCCTTGCTCTGATTATCTTCTCCCCATGTAATATTCACCATATTAAGCGTTCCTATAAATGCTTTTACTTACATTATAACTACTATTACTAATAGAAATCAAAACAATTAGCGAAGATAATTACGTAAATAAAAATTATTAACAGAATTATAATAGTCTACTAGTGTGGCACATAGCTTCCTGGCGCACTTTAATGATGGAATGCTTTTATACCCCATTATTGTCTACTTTGTTAAATGTTTCGTCTGTCGGTCAGTCCAACATTTTTGTGAACTAAGATATCTTAAAAACTAATAACCCGATTTTCATGAAATTGGGTATTAGTCTATGTGTGAACCCAACACCTATATCTATAAAAGAACTCATTTGTTTTTTTGTTTTAAAGATGTTTCGATGGTTTATAGCATGTAGCACACATATTATGATCCCATAATAATTTCCATCGCCTGCACTCCGATGTTTAAATATTTCTAAATTTAAAAAGTTAAAACAATTTTGTCATTTAAGAATACGAGGACCGAGTATGGGGGCATTTATTATCTTAACCCATATTAGCAGAAACAGAGTATATCATATTTATTTAATTATACTGAAAAAAAAAAATCGTTAATTACTAATGAATCCAATTAAAAAAAACGTCAAATTTTATTTTCTCACCTTTCCAATAATCACTATTATTTTTTTTAATAAAATATTAATAACGTTGTTTTAGTAGCATTCTATTTTAGAAAATGTTGTTTCGTGTGACACGCTAAGAGTTCAAAATGTCTATTCAACCTACATCCTAAACAATGCTACATGTCACTGATAAATGATATCAGTTCACGTGCATTTTAAGGTTATTGTGCATATCAATGCCTGAGTGCAATGCTCTTTACTAAAACATTTTTCCACCCCCTTAGGTGCATTGTTATAAGCTACACGTCTGTCTCACCAGGGGTTGTTCGCATCAGTATTATAATGAAACATTTGAATTGTATGATGGAAAAAAATACGCTACCATTTTTTCTCTTCCTCGTAAACCACACATGCAAAGATTAGAGAAATGCATATTGACCATTTGTCAATAAATATAATTACCTGATACTGATACCGATATACTTACCTGCATTTGTATAAAAAAGTGATATATGACTGCAGAGCTACATGTCGATGGCGCAAATGTAAAACTCGAAAGAACTTTTTACTAAATTTAATAAAAAATCACATTATTCTTGTCTTCAGACAATATACTGATTATTCAGTTCCTAATATACCATAATGTTATCTAAATACCATAAAATCTCCGTCAAAACTACCAATGAACTATTAATTCGTATGAAGTATCTGAGGGCCGATTCTGTAACTCTATTTGACATAATATATTCAGAGGATGGCTGATGCGTGTCTGAAGTCTAAGCATATTTAATGTATAAAAATAAATACAATGTACGCAGACGACGGCTGACGTATGCGTGAATTCAAATTAAAATGTCCATTTTAATAGATTGTCTTAATACCAGGATCAATATGACAGGACTAAGCTCCTTTACAGATGATCTTGTCTTTGATTACCACAGAGACTAATTTATTAAGTTTGCTTAATCTAATCGAGTGAGCAAAATATCTACAACTCTGAAAGACTATCTATGACAGTAGAAGGATGCTATGTTGACTAGTTATCATACGGGGCGTTGCCTGACTAGACGGGATTATCAAATGATCCTGTAATCCCAAGGTCTCACAATCTTTCCCAACTTTACAGCCGTTTCAGATCGACCTTATTAATATTCAACACGTAACAAACGTTCAGATAGCAAACAATTAATAGATCTTTATCCTTTTTTCAACTTAATCATTATTACCTGATACAAATGGGTAGCTTACAAGTGAAGTGGCGCCTGTCCGTTTGTCAATGCTAATTTAACAGTTTATACAAGTGATAGAGCGACACGCTAACCCCGTGTCATCTATTACACATAGTCTTGCCCTCTAAGCAAGTCTAAGTCTTTTACAGTCTGCTGAGCTATGGATCAGTTTTAATGATAATACTCATCCTTAACACAAAATGTAACTTAATAATTAAATCTATATATCATTAGTTCTATCAAAATTATATTAAGATGTAACGTATTTATTTTGTTAATGAAAATATAAAAAGGGGTTAAAAATATTTAAAGAAAATAATTTAAGGGGTTAAAAGTTATTTCTTGCTGAAGAGTTTACGGAAAATGTAAAGGAAGCATAATGATGGTTCGAATTTATTGTTGGAAACATGTGTATCATGTCTCCAAATTCAATGATTCCAATACATAAATCCGTTTCAGACATAAGGGGAATTTTTTGTGTCTGTCTGTCTTTTCAAATTTATGTGAACAAACATATCTTCACGTCCTATTTTATAAAAAAAAAAATAAAAACAGTAATAATAAATAAAAAAAAGAGCCTATTTATTTCTCTTCCATATGTGCACTTTATTTTTCATTTGCACCAGTCTCTTTAAAAATACTCATCAGATTTTCAAGGATGGTCTGTTGAATGTATGTTTTCATCGGTTCTACTTTCAACCCTCTTCACACATTCAATATTTTAAATTGATACTTTTAATAATTTTTTAAAAATAAACAATTATTGGCAGATTTTTTTAAAAAAGGGGAAGCGTCAAATTATTGGAAGAATGGTCTCATGAGTATTAAATTATGACATCTCATTGTTAATAGTGTGGTTTTTCGACCAAATGTTAATTCCTAGTGGGCTCATATTTACTTTTATTCAATATTAAACGTGCGTATACCCGTTTCGTAAACATTTATCATACATTTATTGTTCCTTTCTCTGTATTAGAGTCAGCTAGTAGAGCGTTTGGACTCAGCTTCAGGCTGTTCCATTTGCAATAACTTGAAGATTTTACTTTTAGTAAGGATTTTTAATGTAATTTTTGTAAACTTTTATTAACGGAAAGGAACAGAATGACTACTCCACAAGGTTTGGGAATACCCCTAATAAAGGCTGAAATATCATCTATTTCAATCTTTATCCTGTAGACACTAAGTTTTAAAATTATATTTACTATATACTTTTTAAAAGAAAAGCTATTGCCGCATTTATGGGTAAATATATAAATATTATTTAAATCAATACAATAGTAATTATTAAAAAATCAACATTTTATTAATTTGTATGTATAATATGATGTATTAAAACATTAAATGTACATTATATCATAATTTAATACATACCTATTAGATTATGTCTTAAGTTACTTAATTATAAGAATTTATACAATAATTAATAAAATTAAAAACAGTATAATATAATTGAATTATAATATGCAAAGTATAAAAAATTTAAGCAAATATATATATAAAAAAAATAAGCATCGATAGCACTGTAGAGAGATAATTTCTTTAAACATTTTACATGAACAATGAAACTACATTTAAATGAACAAAACTAAACTTTTGGTGCATTAGAAGACGGAAGTAAAAATATTATAATATATATTATATA
>KZ651990.1:207249-222422 GCA_001010745.2 Gerris buenoi | reverse complement strand
ATATTATATAAATATTAGTTGTGAGGAAATAAAAGGAAAAAGTGAAAACTATATTTATATTATATTTGCACGGTAAGAGTTTGTAAAAGCCAAGTCAATAAGATATGAAAAGATAAAAGGGATTTTATATTTTTATTTTCATGAGTTATTTATTTAGCTAATCAAGTAAGGAAATTAGCAATTAAAAAATTGACTTCTGAAAAAAATATTGGAAAAACCATAAAACTTAATGAAGAGTTTTGTAACAAGTGAAATAAAACCACATTGATGATGTGATATGGCACTGTAATCAATCGATTTCAGTGTAATTAAATTGTGACAATAAGCAATGTACGATGTAGATAGCATCGCGATGTAGCATCAGTTAGTTTTGTAGGAATTGAGAAACTGTCCAATTAAAACACTCAATCACTATCACACAACAATCATAGAGTTTTAAATATTGCATCTAAAGTTAGTGACTGCTTTAATAAGCTAAGTTACTGCTGTCTTTTTAAGTGACGAGGAGGATTTCCACGAATAAACGGAGAACGAGGTTGACGATTTAAAGAATTAGACGATGGAATAATGCAATCTCAAAGCCCTCGTTCACTGGATCAACGAATCTGCAACCCAACCGAAAAATCGTGTGAAATCAGACAATTGTTGCCATCGGGCTACACCTCTTCCAATGATGCGACTATAACGCTAACTGCGGTCAACACTCGTTTTCAGTGATTCGTTGAACCTTGAGTGATTCGTCTCACATTTTGTTTACTAATTTATTAATTAATAATGTCTGATCGTTCTTTGAACTTTTCTTAAATTCTTGCGCTAACACAAATGTTGCCAATGACAAGATAAACTTTCCGCGTTCTTTGGAGCCTCCTTAAAAAAAAAAAAAAAAAAAAAAAAATACTACGGCTGCAACGTAAAATTTTTGAACGTCGTTGGTTGGTTGCAGTCTTGTCTTTTATCTTGTGTGAGTTGTGCTCATGTTAAACACTGATCCAAGTGAAATCGAAATAACAGTGCTGGAGTTTAGAGGAATAGGACTTTGATTTGTTGTAGAGATTTGGTCGCATTCCTCAACAGAGTTTAGCCATCTTTCCAATCAAAAATGCATAACATTTAAGCGTCTTCGTCGGAAGATACACCGACTGTTTTTAGTGTTTTAGGTGAACTTTCAACTGTACTTGGTGTTTTCGGTGTAGGAGGTTCTGGAAAGGAATTTGGTGTTTGGAGATTGTTGGGTTGTGGTTGGTAGTATGGCATTTGTTGCTGTCGCAGTTGATGCTCTATAGGGTAGTTGGTTGGAAGTTGGACATCTTCGAGTGTCGACGAAATGGTCGTAACACCTGAGCGAGGATTGCCCAAACTTCTCATTTCATCTAAAGAGAATTGTGATCTTGGCATCCTTTCTGCGTCTAGACTTGGATGATTGGTTAGAGGACTTGACCTGTTCAAAGTCGACTTTTTATTGGGTACAGCATAGTTAGCATACACTTGAGGAGGAATTGGTGGTATCGGGTAACCGAGAATCGGAGGAGCCATTAAATGGTTATTTCCTCCAGGAGGAGCAAAGCCATCGAAAGTTTGTCCTTCAGGAACTCCTCTGCCATTATAATCATCCGCTATAGTTTTAACCGATTCCATAGCGTCCTTCATCGGCAAATTCTCGATTTCACCTTTGACATTTTTAGCCACGTCGACAGCTTCAGTTACCCCTACTCCCATAACTTTGACCTGTTCTATACCTCCGAACATTCCACCACCATCGTCCTCTCCTTCCTTCCTCGGTTTGATACTGTCAAGAACAGTATCGTTGTAAACAAGAATGAGGAAAGCAATTATTCCGTAGAGAGTGTGGTCCAAAACTGGGATGTACCAAACACATCCGGGGTAGTAGAAAATTGGCAGCAGAAGATGACCCAAATTTAAAATGAACAGCTTTAAATACATGTAATATCTGAAAAAAAATAAAGACATGCATTAGTATTATATTATAACTATTGATTATTATTTTAGAATTTTTAAAAATATAATTTTCGCAGTCCGTTTGCAGTGTAGTAATTGATTTGAAATGCGGTTTGCTTTAATATTCGGAAAATTACCTTCACTGCCATGTAAACAACCCCTTTAAAACCAACTGAATAGTGGAGTCACTATTATATTACATAGGGTCTGTAGTCCGTAGTTACTGAATGATTCCATGAACATTAATCGGTTTATATCCTGTGTGAGAAGGGCATTTGAAAGAAATGAGATAGAGGTGAGTAATATCAGTTATTTGGTGGCAATGGGTTACAACGTTCCTTCAAATATAGCTCGACGGAAAGTTAAATTTAGAATCAAGATATTTATATATCAATTCTCAATTATGATCTACTTGATAATTATAATATATAATAAATAGCAACATTTTTACAATTATTTCTAATAAAAAGTAGTTTTCGATGGCAGCGAGTTGACAAGCAATATAAGACACATAAATATAAATGCCCTTTCTGAGGCCGATAAAAACGAGTAATATGTATTAGTCAAAAAAAATTACTTGATGGAAGTGAAAATAGACATTATTGGTAGTGAAAGACGAATAATATAATTATAATAAAAGTTATTTGTGGAAAATCGGTCCAGTAAAACAGGAGATAAAGCGTATCTATATTCTAAGATACACTTTATATCCTGTTTTACTATATATACTCCTGTTTAAAAGGGGTATATTTATGAACTAGACTAGAGTTATTCAAAACTGTTATAACAGCTGATATAGCTGATATAATAAGCACTTCAGCGCCACCAGGCGGAATATTTATTAACTAGACTGGAGTTTAGTAGAACAGTCGAGAACAGGTATTTTTTAATATTAGGTTATCTGAGAAACAGATATCCTCCAATAACAGCAAATAAGAATGCACCTCTAGAATAAAAATAGAATAATATGAACAGGTATCGGGGGGATCTCAGATTTCATGAACAGTACCTGTCTTGATCAGGTACAGTGCTCTCCTCTTCAGAATCGTCTCCTCCATCATCACCTTGGTCCTCTTCGTCGTCCATTGGAAACGAGCCCAAGGATTCTTGATCTTCTTCTTCGTCCTCGTCCTTCTTCTTCTTCTTTTTCTTCTTCTTGTCCTTCTCATTTCTTTCTTTTTCCCTCTTTTTCTCATCTTCTTCTTCTTTTTGCTGATGGATAAGTGGGCCGGCCAACTTTAGGAGTGTGGTATTAGTCATGACGAGCACTGCAGTTGGTCCGTACAAGAAGAGCCACAGTGTCAGTGAATCTGAAATTTTTGTGTAATTTAGTACCTAATACATTTTTGGATCAGTTATACGTAACAAAAACAAAATCAAAATAGCGATCACTTTGTGTGCCGTGTTTTGCTCGAATTTCACTAAATCTTCTATTATTCACTAAATATCAGTAAGCGCTGAATTTATAAACACTAATCTTGTTAAAGAGTTTTTTTTTTTAAATGACGTAGAATAAAATGTTATTTTTATTTAACAGGAAGCCATCTTTGTGAAATATACTTATGTGTTTGTTAAATCTAACTATTTAGACTAGAACTTCGATATTTGAAAATACGAGTAAGTCACTTCTTATAACAGGTGTTCTGATTTAATTTCAAGTGGCCATAAATTTGTTGCAATCGACGTATTTCTGAGGCACCTACTAACTACTATTTGGACTGTATGTAACCCTGAAATTTGGAAAACGTTACTTCTTATGAGTTAAAGTCGGTTGAAAGGAAGAAGGACTTACGTTGGAAGAAGCACATAGAGTGTCCAGCGTTGGGTTTGAAGCTGAAGGAGACAGGAGTAGTGCCTGTGTAGCCCATGAGCCATGTAAGTCCAAGGATCAGGATGGGGAGACCCCATGCAAACAAGGAGTAAAACTTAAATCTGAATCCTGTCTTACCCTTACTCTCTTTCCTCGTGCTCGGGTAACTAAAATTATAATAATAATAATAATATATCGCTTGGTCCTTTTTAAATCTATTATCTTGTATGTCTCAGTATTATTAGACAATAAGTTCCTTTTCCAGAGATGACACCTCAGTTATCTTCTGGTAAATTTAGATTTATAAGACTCTTGCTAAAGAATCACCTTCCTTGACCACTGCATATTTGACATACAGGGTGTGACAGAGAAAACTGACGAGTTTTGAGAGACACTATTTAATAACCTTAAGTTCAATTTTGAGAAAAACGGTTTATTTTATTTTAATTAGGTAATCCCAGTTTGCTTCCAAGTTACCAAAGATTAAGCATTTTGGTCGTTCTGAAGAGTCAAATTGAAAACTGATTATGTTTTTATAAAAAAAGTGTGTATGTGGAAGATAAAAAAATGAGCATAAATTATTAAAATGTATGTTATTGGACCAAGAATGAGCTAATTATAACCTACCACCTAAATCTCATTAACATCGGACTAATGGTTTTTAAAGAATGTTGGCTTACAAAAATGTAGGAAAGTTGGACAAAACCGGGCCAAAAAATGTTCTCTAATATCTGAAACGAATTTCTGCCTTGGATTTTTTTTTTTTAATCGAAGACAAACAATTGTCGTTCTCGAAAACTATTACAATGCTTCAGTTGCCTTCGGGAATCTTGGAAGCAAAATAATTATCATGGTAGGCAAATGAACTAAGTAAAATAATTAGCTGTGTACTATGTCCCCACCCTTAGACAAACAAATTTGTTCAAACAGATAATTCTTGATAGGCTGTTATACCTAGCAAAAATTAATTAGATTCAGAAACGAGAACCTCAGGTGATTAAATATCAAACACCTTTGACATGAGAATATTAAGCACAATCATGAAATTCTCACCTGAACACCCACCATACGTCGAATGTCATGACAGCCATCCATGTAAACGTAGACAAGGTAACAAACTGTACTATGAATCCTGAAAAATATAATCAAATTTTTAATTAAAAAGGACAAAAGTAATTTGAATAAATGGCTAAAAAAAATATTGTTTAGAGCTTTTCGACACATTGTAGTGGGCAGAGACCAAGACAATCAACGGTCAAAATTTGTTTATTTACTAAGTCAATCAAAAATAAGGAAGAACTGACCATGAATAACGCAAGTGTATTTGTGGAAATCCTTGCTAACTGGAGTGAAGGGGTAGGTGTATCTTAGGAACTGGGTGACAGAGGTTGAGAAGTAGGCGACGATGTTGCCAAATTGCTGGGATACCACACACTTTCCGTGCATGGATTCCCTCAGAGATCTGACTATGAGGTAAGGTGACACCGTCAGCATGACGAACAGCAGTGAAATAACGTTAGACACAAGCCAATAATAGGTCAAATCCTCTCCCATTTTCTTGCCTTTGACTCCTATTAAAACACACGACATACAAATAATATTAACAAGACTTCCCTGATATCTCCTGCTGAAAGGTGGATTCACCAGCTGATTTTCGCTTGGTATGCAGTGAGCACCTCCCCCCGAATGAGTCTCACAGGACAGCCCTATGTGACGGACAAGATGTGGACATTTGAGTTTATGAATTAAAAGACAATATTAATTTATTATGGTATGAATACACAATTGTTTAAATTAATGACTTTAAAAAGTTTGAAAACACTGCACTAACTCTCAATAACGATTTCGGTATTGTGACATGATTGCCACCATGTTCTTCACTCAAATTATAAAATAATACAAATCGACTTAATAATTTGCAACATCGAAGATTTCAGAATAATAAATAAAACAACTATTAAAAGTATAATAATAATAAATCTGAATATAACTCCTAAAGTTGTGGGATTTAATTTAGATTAGAAATACGTTATAATCACTTTCACTTGGATAAGAAACTAAGACCTTCGAATTTGAATGAATTCATAAGCTCTCGACATTTCGAGCCACGATTTGAGGATTTTGTAATAAATTACAAAATCAATACAATTTTATTTTAAAGTTTTTATAAATGTACTTTATTCGTCTTTAACTTGCAAATTTATATTCAATTTAGATAAGAATTTTCAATTTGACTCACCCTTGATTGTTGATTTACGGGTACAAAAAAAACTAAGAAAGTCCACGAAAAAAAAAAAATAAATAAAAAAATAAATAAAATTGGAAACTCTTATACTCAAATAAATTTCTAATGTGATTCTGATGAAAATCGCGGTTAGTCTAATTTTTTCGTTATACTTTTCCTGTTTTCAAAAACATATATGTAAAGAAGAAGCATATTTCCCCAAAAAAGTAGTGTAAAGAAAAACGTTAAGTGTTTAAAAAAAGGGGAAGATATATCCTTCCCTTTCCAACAAAAGAGGGGTATATATCTAACTCCCACCACTTTTTGGTTTAGACTTTAGACTACCTACCCTTCTGTTTCCTACTGGTCTAATTTGTTTCCAATACAGAAAAATAATATAGAAAAAATAATTTAGAAAAATATCGTGGTATCAATATAAAACCCCGTTTAAGAATCAACAGTAAATATTGCTTCCGAGCTTGCTGAAGATTACGGAAATATTGTGACGATTTTAATGAACGAATAGGTTTCTTGGATTATCCTTAATGTAATCTTTACTAGTACGGGAGATTTTACTTATAATGTACTTAATAATTATTGGAATATCCTAAATTATATAAGTTGACAATTGTTTAAATTCATGAATTAAAAAAAGTTTGAAAACACTACACTAACTCTCAATAACGATATTCGGTGTAGATAGGTAGTTAAGTATAGCATAGGTTTCCGCTGCCAGACTCTAATAAATCCCCTGTTATTATAATCTGTAAAAACTGTTTTGATTTTTTATATGAATTAAAGTATCAATATAGCAAAAGTTAAAGATCGCAGACGGTTCAAATTAATCTGGGGTTATCTACGGGTTACTTTTGATAAACCATATAAGTTTCACACAAATCAGATAAGTATTTTTGAAGCTATAGGTGTAAATAAATGTATGTTTGTGCGCATGTGGAAGAGAAAGAAATGAGCGCAAAGGGTTGAAATTTATATAGGACCAACAATGATCTATGGTCTATCATTCAATTTTTTTAAAAAAAATCAGACGTGTAGTTTTTAAGATATGTTGGTTCGCAAGAATTAAGTGAGAGACCGACAAAGTACGGAGAAGTTACCAGGAACCTTAGCGTAAACTTGACTTAATTACAAACTACATTTATCCTGGAAAATTTACCAGCTATGTTCTATGTATAAATATATTTAAAAAAAAAAAAAAAAACTAAATAAAAAGTACAAATCAAGTTACCAGAATAATCGTTAAAAGAAACTGTGAATTGATTACAAAGACAACTGAAGCTACTCGTACATAGAAGTTACCAGTAAGATGTGTAATTGTAAACTAAGTTGTGGATTCAGAATAGAAGAGAAAAGTGCCAGGGTAGGTAGCATAGAAAGCTACATCACGCACATCATCATCATCATCATCTTTAAACAATTATTGATCTCGCCTCATTTAGCTTCGTTTTTAACAATTAGTGAAATTAAAAATGTTTTTTAGTATTAAAGCACGACTCTACGTGTCATTCACTCATTCATTCCTGAGACTTGATCCTGGCTTTATTTAATTAAAACCCTTCCCTAGATATTGCCTTGCTTAACCACACATAGTCATTAGTAAAAGTGAGTTCACGAATTCATGTTAATTCTCTTTCATGCTAGAATTTTTTGTTGTTTTAATGATACCATGTATATGCAGATAGTCCTAGATTTTAAATAATAAATAACATCCCAAAATGTATTATTCATTTTTCAAATGTTAAAAATACATTTGTCCAGTTTAGAAATGAGGGGGAAAACTTGACATTTATTAATTATTTGTATAATAAACTTGATATTTCCTAATTATAAATAAAATAAACTTGGCATTTATTAATTATTTATACAATAAACTTGTCATTTATTAAATATTTATACAATAAACTTGACATTTATTTTATTTATATAATAAACTTGAAATTTATTAATTAACTAGCCGGATCGGTGCGCTTTGCGCACATTATCCGTCTAGAAGTTGGCGCTGTGTGTAAATAATAATTAAAACAATATAACGAATATATATTTCTTGTTACATGATTTCGTATTTCAGTAAAAGTGGGTTATATTATTTTTTGATGCATTTTCAATTATTCTATTTTATACTACCTTCAATTTTAAATTTTAGTTGCAATAAGTCTATGTAACAAATTTAAGATCTTTAAATCAACTGGAAGCTAAGATAATAGTATCTGATTAAATCTAATATGGCGGCCATATGTTGAAGTGAAAGTACCTTTAATTTTCTTCTTTAGCTACCATAGGTCTATGTACTAAATTTCAGATCTCTATGGCCCCTAGAAGCTGAGATAATAGAGTTGTATTAAATTCAAGATGTCGGTTGTAATTAAATATGGCGGCCATATATTGAAGTGATAGTACCTTTAATTTTCTTTTTTAGCTACCATAAGTCTATGCACCAAATTTCAGATCTCTATGTCCACTTCAAGCTGAGATAATAGAATGTGAATAAATCCAAGATGGCGGCTATAATTCAATATGGTGGACACATATCGAAATCAAAATGGCCGCACTTTTCTATTTATGGTACACTCTATCTATGTACCAAATTTCAAATCTCTAGGTCAATGGGAAGTAGGAGAATTTTTGATGAGTCAGTCACTGTCACTCTTAGTTTTATATACATAGATAATATACCATTTAATGATATAATGCTCCTAACATGTTGTGTTATATATATACAAAATAATATCCATTCATTCACTTATACATCTCAGTATATTTAGACGGCAATAAATAGAGAGCCTGCAATTTTTCATGGAGGTTCTCTTACCCCCTAGGCACTCCCTAAGAAATATGTTGATGACCCTCCTTCTTGGTTCAAGATGGCGACAATTTTTATTTAAAATTCGACATGACAATATCTCTATCACCAACTACAGTCTGTGCCAAACGAGAGTTAGTGCGTTTTCAGCGCGGGAAATCGAGTGACACATAGATTGGCCAACCTTTGAGGGAAAAAATAAAGCCACTTCATTTCCTTCTTATATGGTAATCCAGAGGGTAAATCTTGAGCTCTCATTGGCTCCTCTCTTCATTTGCCCATTTGCTAGTTTTTCCCACAACGTCAACGCACTAACTCTCCTTTGGCAAAGATTGTACACTAGAACATTAAAATTTGAAAGGTAGCCTATTTTTTATGATAAAAACAATTTTTTTGAAAGAATTTTCCAAACGGCTGTTTTGATTCAAGATGTTGGCCTAATACGTATTTGAATCCAAGTCTCATAACTATGTGTATCACCACTTCTTTGAAACTCAACAATAAAATTATTGTATTTTGGATGAAAGTATGGCTGTGTAGGCCATAGTTTTGATAATTGTTATATATTTCAAAGTCCACTATCAATTGTAAAACATTTATATTTTATTTTCTACACCAAGTAAATATTTGTAAAGCTTTATTTTCCTAGAAGCGACTCCAGCGATAGACGCGCAAGCGATAGTCGCTGGGTGATTATCCCTGAGAACTCTTCTGAGTTTGCCTGTTACCGTTTTTCTAGCTCAGAGACTCTTACCATGAAAATTCAAATGAACAATAGTCGCTGAGCGACTATTATCATTGGTCAAATACTCACATGATAATAAAATATATTGAAACAGATTGAAAAAATGTAGGATGTCAGGATTAAAAAAAAAAAAAATTCCATAAAAAGTAATGCGAACTGACTTTGAATTTAAGGTGTGGCTGCTTGTACCTTTTTAAATTTCCATTGTACAAATAATTGTTAATTTGAAAATTGGATTCGAATTTGAAATAATTGGAAATTGAAAATATAATTGTAAATTTAAACAGACGATTAAAATTAAAATGGGTATTTGGGCTAGGCACATGAGAAAATATATTTAAATAATTAAATATATATACAGGGTGTTTGGTCGAAGATGTAACAAACGAAGAGGGCAGATTCTACCCATCATTTGCAACAAAAAACACTGTATATACCATGGGTCAATTCTCAATAGTTTCGCCACAATAATTTTTTTTGTTATTTTCTAAGTTACGTCCATTTTACTCTAAAAAAGCGATCGCTGCTCCTAAAATATTGATGATAGAGCTAAAATAAAGGTACCGTTGGAAAGAGGAGAAAATTTTAGTTTAGAAAATGTCTATTTCAAATGCCTTAAAGGGGCAAAACATATCCATAAATTTCATTTTATTGTTAATTTTATTAAAAAAATTAAAATTTATTTTTGTTTAAGCCTGTAATTATGCCAAAACGGCACGAGCTACAGTTTGCCAAATTTCAGTAAAACTTCTCCATTTATTCCCCTTTAAGTTAAGTACCCTAACACCATTAGTTGATATGCAATTTTTTTTAAGCTATGGTTGAGTTTTAGTTAAAAAACGACCCTAAAAACGCGTACAGACCACCTTACGTGTTACTGTGAGGAGATGTCTTAACTTTTATAATTACCCTAATAAGTGAGACGAATGAAAGGATTTTTTTTGTTCACATTAAATTAAAGAGGACTGCAGACCATACTGTCCATAGGTCAATTCTAATTGACCATTTTTTTTAAAACTTAATCATGTTAAATGCAATTGTACAGTAAAGAGTTTGGTCATAACAAAAATTCCAACAAGTTTTTCTTTACAAAACTTATTTATACATTATCATTATTATTTATTGTGTAGTATTATTACTGTTTGCACAGACTGTGTTGTTTTTTTAATGATGGTAATCCTCATATTTTTAATCTTTGGTGAATAATTGCATTTAGCTTGAATAAGTTTTAAAAAAAAATTTAATTCTTCACATTTTAATAATGATAAATAATATTCCGGTCAAATATCATAAGAGATAAAATTTCGTTTTACATAGTCCATAGGATATGGTCTTTTACGTAGTCCATGTGGTCAATTAGGATTGACCTATGGACAGTATGGTTTGCAGTCCTTTCACAAAAAAATTCCTTTCATTCATCTCACTTATTAGGGTAATTATAAAAGTTAAGACATCTCCTCACAGTAACACGTAAGGTGGTCTGTACGCGTTTTTAGGGTCGTTTTTTAACTAAAACTCAACCATAGCTCAAAAAAATTGCATATCAACTGATGGTGTTAGGGTACTTAACTTGAAGGGAATAAATGGAGAAGTTTTTCTGAAATTTGGCAAACTGTAGCTCGTGCCGTTTTGGCATAATTACAGGCTTAAACAAAAATAATTTTTTAAAATAAAATTAACAATAAAATGAAATTTATGGATATGTTTTGCCCCTTTAAGGCATTTGAAATAGACATTTTCTAAACTAAAATTTTCTCCTCTTTCCAACGGTACCTTTATTTTAGCTCTATCATCAATATTTTAGGAGCAGCGATCGCTTTTTTAGAGTAAAATGGACGTAACTTGGAAAATAACATAAAAATTATTGTGGCGAAACTATTGAGAATTGACCCATGGTATATACAGTGTTTTTTGTTGCAAATGATGGGTAAAATCTGCCCCCTGTGTTTGTTACATCTTCGACCAAACACCCTGCATAATTAAATATATTTATAAAGTGTTGGACGGGTGTTTGGATATATGGGTGATTAATAAAGTTACCCATCTCTAAAATTAATTAATAATAACTTTTGAAGTGTATAACATGTTTAGAGAAATTAAGCTACACGTGCAACTTAACAGCCCGCTGCACTGCTTTTCAGGAATGTTTTTTCAGCTGTTTATTATAAAAAAATACATATTGTGATGGCGCGAAAAAAGTGAAAAGGGGTTTTTAAAAAAACTCTTTGGCTGTCGGCTGTGCAGACACGTCGAGCCTAAACTACTGGACCGATTTTGACGAACCTTTGCATAAATGTTCAGAAAAATCATACCCCGAGGTGAAATCGAGAAATGAATTTCTCCTATTTTGGGAGCACTACCACCAAATAACAATTTTTTTTTTCGAGAAAAAAAAGTTTGTTTTTTTTTCTCGAAAACGGTTTCGACGATTTTTATTCAAGAATTCTAAAATTTAGTCACGAAAAACGCAAATTTCAAGGATTCACGGCGCAAAGACGAATTTTGGTACTAAAACGATACCTAACATAATATTAATATATTACATATAATTAATACGTAATATCTTCGTTTAGTGTCAATAGGGGTTTTTATAAAATTTAAAAAGAATGAACTAATTAATTTTTGTTTTTTTAAAATTATCGTTATATTTCGTCCCCTTTTTTGAACATTTTCAAACCTGTAAATAATTTAAATTTAAATAGAGGGATAAATCCAACTCACTAACATTTTTATCCACAGATAAATATTTAAACAATTATTAAACAATAATCTAATTTATACAATATAAAAAAATCGGTCTGAGACAACTCAGACAAACTTTCTCATATACGAGTTCATAATTACTTAGCCCAGAGTTTCCCATTTATTAGGTTTCGTATATAAATTTAACTATTATTGAACATTTCATCAAAATGTATCACAAAAATAACTTCTCCTGGGCGGGGAATCGAACCCGGGCTCTCTCTGTCCGCGTTTTATGCTATTTTTGTCAGGAACTAGATTTTTCCCGGGAAAACTGTTTATATCGTAGGATTTGTATTTAAATGGAACACATTTTAAATTTTTTTAATCAAAATAGTCGGAGCCGTTTTAGAGAAATAATTTTTTTCACGTTTTTCCAGAGTTTTTGGGGGTAGCATCCCCAAATTTGGAGCTAAAATTCATTTCTCAATCTTACCTCGGGTTATGATTTTTCCGAACATGTATGCCAAATTTCGTCAAAATCGGCCCAGTAGTTTAGCTCAAGGCGTCTGCACAGACGACAGATATTTTTTAAAAAACACTTTTTTGGACTCAGAGGAACTCAAAACGTGTAAATCCATCAAAATTTCAAAATTAAATTTTCGCGCCACCACAATACTTTCTTTTTATATGAGAAAGGAAAAATATGAAAACACCATTCATATATGTAGGTAATAAATTATAGTAAATATATAATATATCAATTTACTATAAAATATTTGTATAAAATAAATAGAAGTAAAATAAAATCATTGGTACGGATTGAATTTTAGGTAAAAGTAAGACTCAGTTAAAAAGAAGACAAAATATTTATTTTAAATAAATTAGATATAAAAATATACATTACTACAAACTTCAATGACCGAGGGAATTGCGTCTGGTGAGTTCCGTTTCCCTGTAAATGTATTTAAATGCAGCAAACTGAAAAACAATTAGTTTTAACCATTACACAATTCTTACAATAACTAATCGGTATTATCATTCATTTATATTTTTGCTGTCTTAATTTTATGTATTTCTACACTTTATAAGTGGCTTTGATTTTAGTGGTATTATTTTAGTTAGGACACAACCCTACGCAATATTGTAATCTTATAAAGCCAAATAAATAAAAATATGACAAATTTAATAAAAGCTTTGATACAATTTACATAACATTGGTAACATTAGTAATTAGTCAAATTGTTTTGTTATTTTAAATTATCTAACATCATAGTATTCTCTTAAAAAAAAAGCGTCGTGACAAAAATGTAAACTGGGAATATCTAATTACAATTTTTAAGTTTTTTTTGTAGTTTTCATACTATAGAAAGTTTAAATTTTAATTTATATCAAATTATAATCATTATTAACACCGGGATACAGACAGAGAAAAGTAGACTCCAGCGCCTGGACTAGTACCACAATACAGGAGGCCCGTGGTTCAAGTCCCGGCGCTGGCGCTGGAGTCTATTTTTCTCTGTCTGTCTCCCGGTGTTAATAATGATTATAATTTGATTTAAATTAATATCTAATTAGAGGTCGACCAAGAAGTCATGAACACGGTAGAAACTGAAAGCTTAGCTTCGTTTCAAGTCGGGACTTCCGAGTATTGCCGAAGTCAGTATAGTCGGGTGCTATAATAGTTGTCAAATCTCACGAATAACAACAGGAAGGTTTCCAATCTGTTAGGTTTCCTGTTTTGTTTGTTTTTATACAGTTCGAGTTCGAGTTATAGTCACAACTGTCCTAAACGATTTTCGTAAGATCCACAAATCCACGGGATGATGCAAATACGAAGGACGCTACAATTAACGGGGATGAAATAAATTGTTTGATAAAGTAAGTTAATCAAACTCAAAAATAAAGAGGAATAATCAATAAATAATAATATAAATATATTATCGTATAGTAGAAGTGATTTCTTATCAGGTACAGTGTTGCCTGTGGCAAAAAATATAGAAGTTAAAAAAATAAAATGATTAATAACCAAAGAACAACACTGTTTTTTTTTACAGTGGTCTATTTTATTAAAAACTGACTGTACATGACGACACTAGCGCACTCCTCAGATTTCCATGACTTCTTGGTCGACCTCTAGTAAGAAAATTTACAGTACAAGAAAGTTGGTTGTGAATATAACTTTATTTATTCATATATAAGATATACATTTAATATATACTATTGCATGAAAATAAAGTTAACATCTAGGCTCATAAAAAGTTAAAGGGGTAAAGATGGGTACCGAAGATTTCTTTTTTATCGTTATCTATTGCTTACAGTTCGGACTTATTTAGTATCATTGTAGTAAGATGATCAAGATAATTTAAACATAACGGGTTAGAACTAAGTATGTTTGTGGGTTACAGGTACTTACTCAAGTTTCAAGTTTATAGGTAAACTGTGTTAAGGTTAAACAATTAGGGTAGGATTTGAGTTATATAGAGTTCGAGTAAAATATATGAAGAGGTGCAAGGTAGTTACGTAACTCCCCTGTTCCTTGTTCCGATTTAAATTCCCCACTTATATAACCAAATCTGCAATACCATTATCCTGCTTACAACTTTATAATTGAGGTTTCTGCCGCAAAAATAATCTAAACAACAAAAAGCTCTAAGAAAAACAAGCAGAAGTTAGTTTTTGAGACCATTTATCAAGTAAAATTGATTTTTTTCTTTCTCTATACCATGGTAAATTATTTTTAAGTTTTCATAGGAAGTCATCCTTTATAAAAACTTATGCTTGTTTTTAAACCACAAAAAGTTATAGTATTTTCTTGCTTGAAAATAACGGAAGCATTGTGATCGTTAAATACAGACAAGGTTTGTCTGTATTTAAGATTTTTTTTTTTTTTTTTTTTTTTTTTTTTTTTTTTTTTTTTTTTTTTTTTTTTTTTTTT
>KZ651990.1:134017-202779 GCA_001010745.2 Gerris buenoi | reverse complement strand
TATATATATATATATATATGATAGAGAAAATGCAGAATATTCTCGTGAAGTGTAATTTAATTTAGCAATTGTATTTAGACATAATTATGATTGTTCGTGTCTTTACCTCAACATAGGTTACATCATCCTTCTCCTGTATATTATATGATTACCCAGGCAGACTAATGTCTAAATAATTGTAACTCAAAGTATTTCGAGGGTCAACATGACCCTGACATGGGACGACCCTCACACACATGTGGAATTCGTGCTTCGTGTTTAACGTCCTTAAGTCAAATTAAACGATCTAACGTCATTCAGAAATGTAGCTTTCTGTTTAAAACATTATATTTAATTTATTTGTACAACTTATAAATGTAGTTAAAGGGAAAAAAATTAATATGACCTTTATTCCTGCTCTAGGTCTAGGTCATAAGGTCATATTTTAAATAATTCATGAAAAAGATACTTGATAATTTATTTGTAAACACATCATGTTATTAACTATACTACCCTTTAACAACCTCTAACTACATTAAACCACCTCCAACCATCTTTAACCACCTCCCATGATAGCTGCCAGAAATCCCTAATTTAGAAAGATATATTTCGCTATGGTATTGCCCCAAATCGCTGTGAATGTTAATTTATGTTGGTTCTGGGTATACTTCTTTACCCAACCAAAGCTGAACCTCGTGGTGTTCTCGCAGAGAACGTGCCGTTCTGCAGCTAATTTAAGGGGGAGAGTGGCAAGATTTAATGTAACCGATGTTACGTACTTATTATTACCTCGTCTTTACCAGATCCATACAATGCATGGAGAAATGGTTCACCTGCATAAACACTTGTCTCTAGATCAGCTGCAGGGACAGTAAAAGCCTTGATCTCAGATACGAGAACTGGGTTCTTCTTTAGTGTTCCTATAAATTTAACATTTCTGGCTTAAAAAATTACATTTAAAGGCCCCCATACACGATCAAACTTACTTGACAAACATGGCTTGTCAAGCCAGTTTGACAAGCAAGTTTGATCGTGTGTGGGTGAAATTTGAGAGTTTGATGGCTTGATGCGGTGTAAACTGGGCATCAAACTTACTTGACAAACTTTTGATCAAACTTGCTTGACAAACTAGTTTGACCGTGTATGGGGGCCTTAAAGGAGTATAGTCCTACTATGATGACCACTACATCTGTAACGTCTTCCCACGTCTGTGAATCTGTCATGTAGGCACCATCGTGTCACTGAACATTACCTTGATCTCCTCGAGGAATGAGAGAGTTGTTTGTGGCTCAGCCACTGCATCAAAATATTCGACATTTCAACGCGTCCTAGCACTTATACCGTTCTTCTTACAAAAAACTTATGAATAATAAGCATTAAAATTCTGGTTCAGCACCCCAAAAAACATAGATGCGATAAAGAAAATAACCACTACATTTCTTTCCTGGATTGTTCTATTTATTTTATCTAACGATTGAACTAAATAAGCTAACAACAACAAATAGTTCAAAATGAATTTTGGTAATAAACAAAATATTTATACCATAAGCCTGGTTAGCTTGGATGCGATGAAGCGAGGAGGGAAAGAATTGCACATGTCATTGCCAATAATCTAATTTTTTGATACCCACCGTAAGAAAGTCTGGTATTCTCGGTAATTGATTAAATTTTTCAAAAAACGAAATATATCCTGTACACAAACTAAAGATAATTATACAATTTGTATATGTTTAAGAACAAGAGTTTTTATAAATAATTACTTTTTTCGAAAACCCAAAAGTAAGAAAATGTTTCGTCTTGGGGTACTTTATCTTGGGGCACACTGTATATTTAATATATATTTCTGTATATTTATCTTAATTATGTCAGAACTGAATTGGTTTGTTGTTGTTGGTAAAAACCCCATAATATCCAGAAGCATTTTAAAATATACAATGACGGTAACAAAACTATAGTTAAAATGAAAACCCGTTAGTCTGGTTTCCGTTTAGGAAAATTCCGACTAATTCCAGTCACTACTGACTAATTGCATTATTCTTTTTAAAACCAACAGTGATTCCCCTGAAGGAAAAATGTTAGTTGAACGTTTAAAATTATAATTAAACCGCAAGTTGTTTTTAAATATAAACTGGCCTGACAAGGTGTCAATGTCCCAAGTAAATATAGGAACAAGGAAGAATCATATGACGCTGGTAAACAAACAAGTTTTTTTCCCCAAGCTATGATTTCTTGTCATCTGATATTTTTCTAAGTATTAATTATCATCTTAGACACTCTGCACTTAAGAATTTGGGACTTTTTTTATTATTACACCTCCACGTGTTTGGGTTAATCACCTCATTATTTATAGATATATATTTATACTTTCACTGCCCTTTGTCCAAAATTATGATATGTAGATATTGTGCACAAAAAATGATATGTTTGTATGATATGTAGATTGTATGATATGTAGATTGTTTGTATGATTGTAGATGAAGATATTGGGGCACAAAAAAGACACAAGAATTTAAAATAATTTGATCATTTTCAATATAATTATTTCATTTTAAGTTAATAATATAATATAATTTTTAATATAATTTTAATATAATTTAATTTTAATATATGTTTTAATATAATTTTTAAGTTTTTTGGTAGTATTTATATACTACGGAACGTTTAAATTTTTAATTTAAATAATTTTTTATTTTTATTCATCAATTAATCCCTTAATTTTTTTACCTTTTTTTATTTCCATTATGTCTATAGGGATAAGTGATTATTAAAAACTATTTTTTTTTTTTTTTAAATATCACTAGCTACTTTATATAGTGTATTGCAAACTATCTCATGTATCTGTTTTCGGTTACTGTTTTTAACTGGTTTTGTTGACCGTATTGAGTTAGTGCTTAAAAATATTTGGATACAGTTCTGACGTCATAAGAAAAACAAATGATTTCAGGTTACCTAGGAGAGAAATTATAACAGCGCATGCCCTAAAACGATATCAATACAGTTTTGTGTTTACATTTAACTTCAATGCGAGACAGTGCGGACTTTTTTTAACAATACCGTATCCGTATTCAGCACGTTTTCAATACACCATGTAAACGTTGCTAATATTTCATTTTGAACGATATTTTTCCCGTATTAGGGTATCTTCAAACCTTTTATCTGAATAAAAATTGTGGTAACAGAATCATTTTCTATCTGCATTCGTTTTCTATAAAAATTATTTTATGTAAAGAATATTTGTTTACCTGTTACTTTAGTACGTTTATTATTTATTTATATGTATATAACATATTATTATTAGATATAACATATTATTAAGAATTAGACATCATGTACAAGGATTAGAACATCAATAAAAAATTGTAAAAATTTAAAGAACAGTGTTCAATTATTTCAAACAGTTGTTAAATGAAAAATGAACAACGATGGAATTTTATATTTAAACAAATAAACTGCAGGGGTTGTGAGAAACAATCATGCCTACCACATCATTCAAATAAATGGTTAGCTTCTTAAAAGAAAAGCAATATTCAAGCTTATAGTAACCTTCCATTTTGTTTTGAGTCATCGGAAATACATTCTAGTTCAAACCTGATTATTATTCCATTTGTACCTGACAAATAAGTGCTGTTAAAACAGCAGGCAATAATTAAGAATGCTTTGAATTCGTGGTTTGTTTCTATTTATCTCCGATGCATGGACATTAGGGAATGTTGCTCCGGTGGAAGAAGTTACTCCGGTGTAAGTTCAGACACTAGCTAATTAAATTACATGCGGTTTTCCTCCTGATAGAATTATATCAGATAATTCATTCAGATATAGACTGACATTTAGTCGAGGGATTCCCAGCTATGGATATCCACACCTTCCCTGTCAAGATTCCCTATGTCATTTTAAGTCCTAAATACGTTCTTACTTGACGAATCATAACTCTGGACTTGTGCTAATAATTCGTTCTAATTCATGCCACTCATACACTAAATTAAATAACAGTAATTACTTGAGATTCTCAAGTTGAGAATATGGTTATAAAACACTTTCATTTGTATAATTGAACGAGTTTGTGAGTTCTTCATAACAGAGACTTGGGGTTTAAAAGTTCGTATAATTGCCGTAAAAAGTGACTGTTTTGAACGAAAGGTTAGACGCATATCTCAGAGTTTTTGACAGCTGTGTAGTTTTTTGAAATTTCAAACTTAATATTTTCAAAATGGTTGATTTCAAAGCTCTTCATAAATAAATAAAGAATTTATTTTAAAAAATTTTCTCGAATCAATGTGTTAATTTTTTTTTATATGTTAATTGCTTGGCTCATTTGTGATGCAAGAGTTGTTGTTTATGTAGTAATAAATTAAATAATTAGGTTGGTTACAAGAGGGATGATGTTGGTTACATGAGGTGCTAAAACTATCCCTAACCATCTAGACTCAAGGCTAATTGAAAAACTTAGATATAGGTGGGATAAGTTGTTAGAATGATATTATTTGACAAAATAATATAGTCTTAATTGTTGTTAAAATATTAAATTAATTTTAGTTCATAATGCTTTTGTTTTTCTATGTTTTAGGTGAGTTCTATGAAATTTTACCCTTGACTTCACTATGTAAGTTAAACTCTGCATTCCTTTTAGTATAATTTATCTTTCATATATTTTTTCCCAAGACATAATGATTTGATATTTTGTCTTTACAAAATATATATTAGCAATAAATTGCTTATTTTCAATAGTTGTTCAAAACACTTGCTTAATTGTACGAGATGTCAAATGAGATGTGGATCTGTTTTGATATTTTTATTTAATATTTAATCTGTGCAAACTGATTAAATGAATCTAGGATAGGGTACTATCGGTGGGCTACTTTCAACAAGCCATCAAGATATCTTCAACATGAAATGAGTTCTTTTGAGGATACAGTTGTTAAAAACGATTTAGCAAAAATGCCAATTTGTTCACAATGAAATTTTCTTTTTGGAAGAAAAGGAAAAATATAGTTAGATTGTGTCCATGAGGTAAAAGTTGTTCAAGATTATTACTAATCCTTAACGCCACCCATCAGAATATTAGATGATATAATAGGGGCAAATAGATGAAATCACGTATCAAATTTCACAGGTCGAAATATTACAATGGTTCCAATATCTTCGGTCGATTGGAAGCAAAATTCTAATGAATTGAGGTAAAGAAATGTATTTTAATGTAAATTTAATGTAGAGTCTAACATATTTTAACTTCCTCATATAAAGAGAAAGCATTGTGATGGCGCGGAAATTTGATTTTGATTGATTTACTCGTTTTGAGGTCCCCTGAGTCCAAAAAAGTGGTTTTTAAAAAATGCCTGTCTGTCGTCGGAATTTGGAGACGCCTGGAGCCAAAACTACAGGACTGAGTTGGACGAAATTTGGCATACATATTCAGAAAAATCACACCCCAAGGCGAAATCGAGAAGTGAATTTTAGCACTAAATTTGGGGACGCTATTCCCCTAAAAACACATGAAAAAAATTATTTCTCAAAAACGGTTTCGACTTAAAAATTAGTTTTGATTAAAAATTCGAAAATGTAGTTCATTTTAGATTAATCCAACGATATAAACCGTTTTTCCGGGAAATATCTGGTCCTTGAGAAAATAGAGGTCCTGGAGAGAAGCCGGGTTCATTTCCTCACCGAGGAGAAGTTATTTTTATGATAATTGTCAATGAAATGTTCAATAATATAATTTAATGTACCGACGAAAACTAACAAATGGAAAAAACTAGGCTGAATAATTATGAACTGAAATATGATAATGAGTTGTCTCGGGCCGTTTTTTTTCTTCAGAATTACCTTGGGTAAGATTGGAATAAAATGTCTTAAGAATATAAACATACAATTTTGAAGGCGCTTTTAAAACATTCAAGAGTTGAAATCTTAGTTTTCAACTTTTTTTTAGACAGTCAAAAAAATTAACAGACAGTTATAAAATCAATAAAGTTGTTTTCGCAGGAAAACTTTTCCGTTCCGTTTCTCAGATAATTGAGTAATTAGCCAGGACTACAAGCACAAATATATGGATAAGTTAATTTGAAGTATCTAAAGCTAATTTTGTATTGGAGCTGTTTATTTATAATGAGAAATTTAAAACATTGAATTATATTATAGCACGATATCGAGGTATCGCGTGAGAGTTAGCATCAATACATTGTACACTTTAACACGATATCGATTTGTATTAAGTGTGATCAGCAAGATCAAAGCAGGAATTGTTAAATATCAGGAGGTGGGTAATGATGGGTGAGCCAGAGGTGCTAACATTAATATTGTAAGTTTTAAATTTAAATTTCGAAATACGCCTTACGCGTTATCTATGCATCATACAATTAAACATGATATCGATGTATGAAGTAATCAGAAAGGTCGATCTCTAACTGTCTGTTTGATATATTAATGCTTATAATGATCACGTTTTATGGTCATTTTTTTAAATGGAAGTTATTATTTTTGTTATTCAATGCTACGTAGTTTCTCTTAGATGTATCATTACTTTACTACGTTTCTATTTTTTAAAAATGCTTCTTGTGATTCAAGTAAAGTTTTTAATGTGCACGGTGACATCGTGACGAGCAAAATAGCAGAATTAAAAACAAAGATGTTTAAAAAAGTAAATTCAACAAGGCCATATTTTAGTTTTGCAATATTTCCTTTATTGCATGTTAGAAATGAATTAGTATTCAACGAGAAGTTTCCCGCGGAATCTTTTAATTACTAATTTATTATTAATTGTTAAAATAAACATAGATATCATAGATAGATATAGAGCTCATAGCTTATAGATTATCATTTCTATGAAGCACAATCTAATGGGCGGTGGAGAGCATTTTCCTTTAATGCTAATCTCTTTGAAGGTTTACTTAAAGAAAAATAATAAAAAAATTCGTATCAACCATGAATAAGTTTCAGTAAAAATCAGTAGAAATAACTTCATCAAACAATAAACTGAGTAAGTTGCTGTTATACTGAGAGCAAATTTAATAAAATACTATAGCTGTGTGTAAGTTTAACAGCAAACTATTGCTTAAAAAAATTGGTCCAACAAACTTGAAACAAAAATTTCTCCGATAGAACTTTGTGAGAACAGAGTGCTACTTAATTTAAACCCACCCGTAATTAATTTATGATTAAAATATTTGAAAATATTAATTAAAGTTCCCTCTGCAAAAAAGGATATAGAAGGCATGGAGGGCAGATAACACTCCCTTTAGCCAGCAAGATAGACATAGATAATCTATTACTAAATTATACAAACATAATTAGTGATATTATACATGAGATAAATTTACTTGATAATAAATCCGTCTAAACCATGAAGAATTAGCCAGTAAAAATATTATTTTAACGATTAATTAAATAAGTTTCTTTCTCTTGATTTATACGAGTGCTTAATACGCTTTTATAACATTATGCAATTTTTTTTTGTTGGATATTTGAAACTTGGAAAAACATTTCAAAATGTTTTCGAGAGGTTAATTAATGGTTCGAAAAGTAGTAGAATCAATTAGAGGCAGTGAAAAATTAATTTACTTGGGGAAAAAGTTGCACTTAAGATATAAAATGGATCAGGATTGCTGAATTTTGTTACTTGCTAAATAAGGACTGTTATGAAACTAGTGCCCCATTCAAAAAATGAGGCTGGTGGCGCCACCTAATTTTAGAGCTAAAATGAATTTACTTATTTGCCTCATATGATTTTCTGAACATCTATGCCAAATTTTTATCGAAATCGGGCCAGCCATTGCCCTTTAGGCTCGACAAATCTGCACAAACTATAGACAGATTTTTAAAAACCACTATTTATGGAAGGGATCTCAAAACGTTTAGATCCATCAAAATCGAATTTTCACGCCATCACAATACTTTATCATCAAATATACTACATGTAAGAAAGTAAATATTATGAGCACACGAGAAAGTAAATATTGACGAATTAGAACAGCAACTGCCCTATAGACTTGATAATTTTAAAATTTAATAATTTTTGAAATATCAAGTTCAGTTTGATTGATGCTTCAGATATATATTTTTAAGTTATTAAATACATGTAGCAGCAGTTCACGTTTTTTTTCTAATATGGATTTTTAGATTTGGTGGAAGCTTATTTTTTTCCTTTTTATTTTTATTTATTTATTTTTCTTTTGGGTTTTAGTCCCGTTCGACAGCTTATTAATAAAATCAAGAAAGGAAAAGATTGATTCTGCAATGATCATAATTTTGAAATTGTGTCCGGTGCTTCTTTCAATCTAAAACTAAGATTCTTAATTACTGTGAAAATATTTCGATACATTAAGTAAATATTTAAAATACTTGATTATAAAAAAAATTAACCAAGTAATTATGGTTCAGAGTTTTGACTTGGCAGGAAGTTGAAGGTCTCGGAGCAGCTGGAGTCTGTTGTTGAGACATGTTTTTAACGCTAATTTGTAAAAGTCCGTGAGGATTGCTTTATTTTTCCTGTAGGTAGGTATATTTAGTTTCTAGGCTCTTTTAATTTGCAAATAACTTATACACTTAAAAATTTTGATCAAAAAGCGTCATGTATTTCATTGCAATTAGCCCATTTCAAATTGATATCTGACAGGGTTAATATATCTTCTCTAGAGTCGTGTGCCCCAGCCCATTTATCACATTTTACCTTTTTAAAAATTTAAAATAGTGTATGCCAATCATGATGCATGTAGTTGGAAAGATCTTAGTTAATAAGATTATAGTTATTGTTGTTATGTTCACTATCAAATCAGGCAAAATGATAAGAAAAAAAAATTAGAAAATTAGAGGTTAAATAGAAAATAAGGAAAAATAAGGAAATATAGAAATATTACAATGTTGATCCTAATTCAGCTGTTTGTAAATAAAATTATTTATCTCCAGTAGGAAGAAAAAGTTATGATTTTGGATTAGTTTAGAGGGACTAAAGCAGGTCTTTTCTTCCCTGAATCAAAAAGTAGGGAGAAAAAGTTATGATTTTGGATTAGTTTAGAGGGACTAAAGCAGGTCTTTTCTTCCTTGAATCAAAAAGTAAAAAGTAGGGCGAAAAAGTAAAGTAGGGTGAAAAAGTAAAGATTGCAACTTAATAATGTTATAAATAGTAGAAAATGAATGGTTAATGTAATGAAGATGTTGAAATCAGTTTGGCGTCACTGCTTTTACGATCATGTTTATGTTTGTTTATAACCTGCATCCTGCATCTAAATAACCTTCTATTTGAGTTTAATTCCAATTCTTATTTATTTTTAATATTGAATCTCTTATATCTGCTATTAAAAGTGCTAATAATTATTGTTGTTTATTAAAATAATAAATAAATACTGTTCAATGGACGAAAATGTGAATTTACTACCTACTGAAGATAAAATATTGTATGTACCTCGTGAGTAAGTGCCATTATTCCCTTCACGATAATTATCTCCCTCGGTGTTATTCCCTCGGCTTCGCCTCGGGAATGAAAAACTCTAATTTCCTCGGCTTCGCCTCGGGACTTAGGGACCGTGGTTCATTCGGCTTCGCCTCAAGATCCAACTTTTTCGCTCAGGAAATAATGGCTTACTTTACTCCCTAGGTGCATAAATAACTATTATTGTTACTAGCATTCATTGTATGAACACGTTAATGTAATATAAATTTTAACGCACGAATAAAATGTAAGATTAAAATGCTCGGACAGCTCAATATTGCAAGCAGACAACTGCATTGCACACCTATTTAAGTTTGAATCAATTTAAGGTCGTCCGTATTTTGCGTATAACTTAGTAATCTATCTCTCTTTTGTTTTAGCTCTAGTTCTTCCTTTAGATCCTTCTTAATATATCTGACGAAAGTGGCATGTGATTGAAACTGAGCTAACATAATGATAGGATTGGATAGCATTGGACATTTTTTCTTATGGTACCGTTAACTATTTGTTAATAGGGGTTTTTGAAATCTATTATAAATATTCGGCTGTCTGTCTGATAAATTGTCATATTTAATTGAGGTTCCTATGGTAATCTGTGATGGAACCATTGATCTACGTTTTTTCTTCCTGCTCCTCGAGGGAACAAACTAAAAGAATCTGTCGTTCAGAATAAAATAAACAGAGGTTTGCACTCACCAAATGGTGGGAAGAGCCGCACCCAAGCGGGAGAACTCGTTTGCGGGCCGAATTTTTTTAGTTATGTTAAACGTTTAACTTATTTTAGGAGCAAAATTAGTATGATTGATTAATCGTTGCGTGTTATTTCTACAAAAGCAACCACGAGATGCATAGCACTTGTACTTGTATCCTCTTTTATAATATCCACTTTCCACTTTTACCTTTATCCCCTTATTTCTCTATTTATAGTGTATCAACAGGTGATTGCTTACATTTCGTTTTCGACTTTCAGCTAAATTTGGTTTATTTAATCAATATCTCGGAAACTAGATTTTTCCCGGGAAAACAACTTATATGATTAAACTATCTAGATTATTTTTTAATTCAATGGATTTATAAACTACCAAAAATAAAAATAAATACATAATAATTTCAAGATAAAAAGAACTTTTTGTATACTACGTTTTTAAATTTTTGTTGAATCATACATGTAATGTTGATAATATAATTGTTATTGTTATATAATATATAATGTTAGTAAAAAAAATAGTTCCGAATTGATTTACTTCACATAAATGACAACCATCTATCTAGAGCGCTGATCTTAAACCTATAATAATAATAATAATAATAATATATTTATTTACAATAAGTATTTGCATAAACACAAAATATATAAAGAAGCAGCATCTGTAAACAACTACCCCACAGTGGCCAAGGCCAGAGCGTGGGGAGGAGAAAGGAAAAATAAAAGGATAAAAGGATAAATCTTTGTACAACGGATCTCCCCAACACCAAAACTAAACCGTGTCATCGATATATTTGAAATAATATAATCGATATATTTCCTGTTTTGCTGTCATTCAACGTTTATCTCTTATTTATAAAAATCACAAATTTGAAACCCGTGAAAATAAATTAAAAATAACTTGCGGATTTTTCCCGAACTAACTTTCCATACATCAAAATTTGCTGAAAACTAATTACATTCTGCTGAAAGATGGCTAAAAGTATTAAAATAATGCATTGTCATCGTGTTATGAGCTATGCTAAAAGTTTAAAATGTCTAGCTATTCGGGAAGTTAGTTAGAAATCGATTGCCAGATTTGTACCGGACAAACAAACAAACAAGAAAGCAAGCTAATAAAAAAGGAGTAAAAATAATAACTATACTTAAAAGAAAACTTAAGAAAAATACTTTAAGAATGGAGACATAAATAAGGTAAGTAAAACATCCTGCCATTAGTGTGGTGCATAGCTTCCTCGTGGTCTATCACGTATATTTTGATGATGTTATGGTTTTTAAACATATTTTTGTCTAATTTATTTAATTTGTTTCCTTTTTATTTTAAATCTGTCAAATTTTATATGATTTAATTTGATGAACAATTGTTGAAGTTATTATAAAACCATCTGTGGGCCTAAATTCGACAATTACTAATTTCATAAGAATCAGATGACTACTTTTAAATATATAGGTGTTTATAACATAAATTTGGAAAAGCACGTGTGTAAGAGAATTTATTGGGCGCAGCAATGGGCTAATTGTTGCCTACCACCCAAATTTTATTACAATCGCACAAGTTTAAGAGATGTTGTTTGGCTAAAATGTTGGACATTCTAAAGTCCGGCACTCAAAACACGGGACTAAAAACGATTCCTGGTTTCTGAAACAGATTTTTACCTTGGAATTTTAGAATTCGGAGACATGTAATATATGAGAACATAAAATGTGTTGAGACGTGTACAGTAAGCTCGGAAATTAATTGAATTATTGTGCGATCACAACACTTGCTTTGTTTCACGTACATAAAAAAGTAAAAACCAATTTTAAATGCAATGATTAATAATTATCTCAATGAATGTGAAGATAAAGATAGTCAAGTTGGATAAATTAACTTGATTTGTTGATATTTTATCTTTAACACCTATTACTATAGTTAGATTTTATGAAGTTGAAGTCTTGATGAAGTTTATTTCAAGAGTGGTTTGATTACTAAAGTTTGACCCTTGGTTTGGACGAGGACCCAGAACTTGAAACCTGTCTAGTGGCAGGATCGATTCGAACTTCACCCTCCAGCTTGGGACTTAAAGTTACGTAACTTAGCGCGTCCACGAGGCTTTGCTTGTTTTTTCTTTTCAAGGCGTCTTTACCAGTTGAATTTCTTCTTGCAAATTCCTGAACCGAAAAAACTAATCTCAATGTCATGCTTTTTCTTTTTTTTTATTTCATTCACGTGATCAATTAATATATATATATNCAGCCATATTCAGTGTATACATTGTTGTATACACAACACAATTGTGGTTTGGTTGGTATTACTGTTTCATATTCTCACAACCACTGATATATATATATATATATATATATATATTGAATATTAATTTTAAATTAAAGCCTTCACGCTTAAAAGAGTAGTCAATGAACTAATTTTTCTCTTACGTAATTCACTGGGTAAAAAATACGTATAATGTAATACTATTAAGATTTATTATTTTCGTAGTTTTGCTTTTTAATAAAGTACAAATGAAAAAACAAACAAAAAATGTATTAACATGTAATAAGCCGTCTGCAGTATGTCGTCACTGCAAAACACATGGAGCCTAAATTACAGGACCGCGTTTGATGACATTTTTCATGAAGGTTCAGAAAAATCATACCTCCAGGTGAAACTGAGAACAATTTAGCTCTATTAGAGAATTTGAAGCGCAACCCTTAAAACTCATTATACAAGGGTTAGTTTAAAACATGATTTTCCGGTTCCGGATTTTTTGTTATCCTGACCGTAGTCAGGGAAACACGGAACAGGACCAGGACCCGACGGCAGGAAATGGATCAATCGTCCATTTAATGTAAAGCGATTGTAGATCTGAAATATACCACCCTTTCCGATCTCAAAACTAATTCTGTAATTTTACATACTTTCAATGAAATACTACATATAACACAGTAGAACTACTAAAGCGACGAAATTATTGTTAAAAAATAATGTTTCACTTATAAAATCACCGATGTTAAATCGGTCATTTAAATTTAAATGACAGACCTGTATGGTTAAACTGAAATGTCTATATAAAGGCCGGTCACCTTTGGCTTGTGTATGTGATCCGGCCGCTGAACTGACAGGCGTGCCGAATCGTGTGTACCTGACTTTAAATGGTGTAAATAAACAACATCTCAGGGATCACTTTACGAATATACCTTGATTTGACTTGTTTAAGTATTTGTAACATTCACCAAACAACCATTCAATACTTTCTGTTAGTCAGGAAAACAATAATTTGTAGTGTCTTAATTTCTTTTTAATTTAAATCAATTTTTTCGTAGTGTAGTACCATAGTCCCATATTATATTGGATTATTAAAAAAATCATTTAGCTATCCATGATATATCATAATGCAGCAGAGAAACGTGCTTATTTTTAGAGGTAAATAGTAAAAAAAATAAATAAAAAATATACTCAAGATTAAATACATATTGGTTGTTTTTGCTAGAAGTAATTTAACATGGTATATTTAACTTTTAATATATAAAAAAGTAATGTAACTTTTAAATTAAATGGTTTTAAAAATAATATTCTTGAAGTGATGACCGTTAATGTCGAGATCGATTTAAACCATTTTTTTAAGTTTCTGTAAAGTCTCTCCAGCATAGCAACTAGTATGGGGTAGGGATGGGAAAAACCGTTCCATGAGTGGAACGAGTTTCGTCGTTTCGTTCCAAACCTATAACTAGTTCCAGGAACTAGTTATTTTTGGAACGTTTTAGTTGTCGTTCCAAAGAAACAGTTTCCTTTTATACTTCACGTGTTTCAAAGTCTAGTGCAGGTTCGTTCCACAAAAGACCAGTTTCTTTATTATTGTATAGATCGACTCTTCACTAAAGATGAAAAGTAGAAATAAAATACAAACATTTATAATAATAATAATATTAAGATATTTTTATTTACGAAACGAGTGGCGAAGGCGACAAGTTGAAGTTGATTAGGGAACTGAAAGAAAAAAATCTGTCCGAGACAACTCAGACAAACTTTTCATATATTATGTACATTTAATTACTATTAGAAATTTCATCAAAATGATCATAATAATAACTTCTCCCGGGCGGGGAATCGAACCCGGGAAAGTAAAAAGGGCAAAGAGGCATCTGTCTCTTTCACGCTCCCTCTAAGAAGTGTGAAAGAGAATGAGAACGCATCGCTTTGGAGTGAGTCCCGAGACTCGAGCTATCATCCCCACTCCTATAACACGTGCACAACCATAACATCTTTACTTTTTCGTTCCAGCTTGGTGGAACTGGAACTAGTTTTGCAACTCGTTTTCGTTCCACGCGAAACGAATCTTTTACGTTCCCTCCGTGCCAGTTACAGTTACAGTTTCTTTATGATTTCTCGTTCCCGTTTCCTCTTTGATAGTTACGTTCCGTTTTAGTTTTGCCTGGCACTTGGAGAAACGAAAACTCGTTCCTCCAAGTTAGTTTTCGTTCCACGCAAAACGAGTTTTTTAAGTTCCCTTCAAGTTGGTTATTGAGTTTCATTGATGCTTGCTTTTGCTCGCTCTCGTTACAGTTGCCTCTTTAATCAGTTACGTTTCGTATTATTTTTTTCCATAATCACTTAAATATATATTTTTTTACAAAAATAAAATTTTTAATTTGAATTGAATTAAGACAAAAATATTGTTAAATAAATAAAAATAGACATTTCGTGTAAAATAAAAATTTCAAAGTCGTTCCAAAAATAACGTAGTTCCATGAAATCTTTGAACGATTGGAACCGTTCCAACGCAGGAACTAGTTATTTTTATAGTTACGTTCCGTTCCTCCCATCCCTAGTATGGGGACTATCTTGTCACCAATATTGTTTTTTAAGATTTTCAGGGTTGTGGGACGGATGTTTGTTACAGCAACCGCTCCACAACCCTGAAAACCTTGAAGAACAATCACCAATCATCACTTAAAATATATCATTTTTAAAACATCTTAATTTCAAATTTCCCATATTGTATCATGATACTTTCACTAACTATACGAGCACTGTATTATGCTAGCGACTTTTTTCGGAATATGAACCTAAATTGAAACTAGCATGTACTTTGGCTGAATCGTAACTAATGATTCATGAAATGGGTAGCATATTTATAAAAATAATAATCACAGAGGCTTAATTCATTATATTTAAAGATGCAGTTAGATTATATTTAGTCGTAATAGAGTGCAAAGACGATGCAGACAGCGTAGAACGTGTCACCTTGCAGAGTCGCCATGGACATGTTATCTCTGTCCGTGTCCCACAGGAATCGTACAGTCGAGTGAACCGCTTGATTGATCCGTTCAACCACGTCGACCACCACGATTAACTTGTGTCGGCTGAACTTCATCTCATGTACCCTGAGGACAACATTATTTCATAACTAAAAGTTATGTAACTACGCTCCAAATCATCGTAATTTATGGAAAAGAAACACATTTGAGAATGTTAAAATCTAGATCAGGATATCAGATAGTACCTAGTCTAGATCAGATAGTATTTAGTCCTGGACAGGATATGTACCAGAAAGAAACGTACCTGACAGGAATATATCAGACATTTTCACTTTGGAAGCAATTTAGTATCAACTAAATTATTTTCGAAGGTCAACAGACTTTATGCTAATATCAGTCCACTGGTATAACAAAGTCATTGTTGATCTGTATTCAAAGCCTTAAATAATATGATATATTTAAAATAAAAACACGCTTTTATAGAACATGCACTAAAGAGGAGAAAATTATAGTATTTTTACATTGATAGAACTACAAGCTAATTTTGAATTTTTGCAATTAAATTTTACATTATTGATGTTTAAAATTAAATGATTTAAATCTCACTTAACTGTCACTGGTCTTATTTGACAATTTATTTAGATTTTTGCAACCAAATAGTTTTGTCATTCGATCGAATAATCGGCTTAATAAAAACGATTTTGTAAAAATAATGACTGATTTTATTATATAGCTATGGGAAATCCATAATTTGTTAATGTTCCATCTTTCTAGGCTATTGGGAAGTGGGTCAAATTTAGGTAATAAGATTTATCCCTGACAGACAAGTGAAGCTAATTATATTTAAGTAACATTTTGGATATTAAATAATAATTCTCACTATGTTTTCGTCTTAGTTAATAGCCAGTCAGTAACCACTTTGCTCGCTGAATGGCAGGGAGCAACTTAATGTAGAAGGAAGGCAATTTTTCCAAAACCCCTCCACCTCTTCTTTATAACTTCGGAAAAGGACTGGAAATAACATCTTCAAGAAAACCCAGTGATGGCTCCCCTTATGCAATTTGTTTAGGGTTTTCATGTTGCATTCATGAACAGAATCACTGAAGTTTAATTTTGTTCTAAAAATTTAAATAAATAAGTAGATGTCGATAGTAACCTCTTGGACATAATCAATCATATTTTTTTTTTCTAGCTCATACTGTAGATTAAAATATTATATAGTAACATTATAGTGTTTATACGGCCAACAAAATGTCTCCCTAATCCGAAATTACTCTCATCTTACCATGATTGCGATTGAACTCAGTTGCGCGATGGTCCGTGGAGAGCCTAGGCCTGCCAAAGAGCTTCTATAACTATTACAGGTAGGGTGACAAAGGGTGAGTGTGTCACTCTATCAGCTGCATAATATAAACCTTACAATTGGCATACAAAACCAATGGTGGGACGGCAAATGGCCAATTTAAATTAGAATTACCTATGACCACCCTATTGACGTTGGGCAGCCTACATCCCGATCAAAAACATATTTTTAAATAACTAACAACCACCACTATATTAAGATATAATTGGCAGTACCCAAATATTCACGCAATGTATCTTTTAATTCAAGATAATGTTTCTTACGCTTGCATTATTGTCATAGTTAAAGCTCTAGCGACTCTGGGTCCACTCTCAGCTTCGTAAACATAATCCATAAGTTCCTCTTCCAAAAGGGACCTCAAGAAGATCGTCACTGATTTCTCATCAAATGGCGTTATCGGCTCCAATCTGAGAAACAAAAAATAAAATTATTATAATACAAATATAATCCAATATTTTGTCAATATTATGTTTTTTTAGTATCATCGAAAGAAAATTTTCCACATAACATTCTCTCTTCCAAGAGCATATCCTCTAGATCTAGACACTAGAGTTGCTGTACCAAGTTCGATATTCAGGGCTGCATTCTTGTTCACAGTCACACTGCATCACATAATATTTAAAAATATAAGATTTCTGTTAATGATGAATCAGTCCATGATGGAAATAATTTATTAATTGATATATAAATTATGGAATTTATTCTTAATGAAGGTGGTAAAAATAATAAACACTATTAGTAGTTCAATAAATTATTATATTGTTACAAACCATAACCCAAATGTATTTTATACATTTTCTTTATGGTTTTTGACAATATAGTTATTTATTGAATAAGTAATCGTGTTAGTTATTTTCTACCTTTACTTTATTCCTTTTTTATTCTACTGTGGATGTAATTACACTATTTTGAGAGATTCCGCCTCTCTCTACCTTGTCTAAGCTGTTTGCGGAGTACCTATATGAAGAAGTTAAAGTGGCGGTTCTTGTGTTTTACTCGACATCCCAGTTAAGATAATGCTTTAATTTGTTAATTGCAACAGTTATTCCTATGATTACCTATTTGAATAGGTACTTCTTTAGATTATATTTCAACTTGGTTTTTTATATGGGGGAGTAACAATATAAAGAAGTGCCTTTGAGTGGGAGCTTTTTTTTTATCAGCGAGTAAGCCTTTTGTTAGCATTTGAATTCTAAATACTGGAGACTTGTAAAAGACAAAGTATTCTCTTATTAAACATTTAGAAGATATAGTCATAGTACTTGTAAGTGCTCGGGTCTAAAGGTAATGATTCATCTTCTTCGTCTTCATCATCCAATAATTCAAAGTCGTCCATGAAATCTACTTCTTCATATTCCTGTTCTATCGGAGGAGGAGGCTCCGGTTCCGCTACTTCTTCCACATCTATGCACGTATAAATATATAAATTATTTATTTAGCTTTGGTACGATATTATCGGTAATCAATGAATAAATGAAGTATTTCTTACTAGAATATGAAACATTTATAATTGTGAAAAGACCAAACCTTGAGATGTCCTTTTCATTTTGATGCCAGCTTTGTCGTCCTTTCTTTTTCTTTCAGCATCCTTCCCCTCCAATGCTGGCTTTTGGCCTCCTAAGATAACAGAACATTTATGTTTTAATTTTGTTATTTTCCTAAATACCTTACATTTGTAAAGCGGCACATGTTAATTTCAGGTATTAAAAGTAATAACTCGTTTTTAATTAGACCTAGTTCTCTCCTAGTTAATGATCTAAATTGTTATTGAGATTTTTATTTCTTAGAGTCCAACAAATGAGCTCGGTACAATTTAACAATATAGGAAAATTTAAAACCAAATGATCTGACAGCCTATTAAATACACCATACTCATTAATTTCGTTATTCCGCATATTCGCTGGAATTTATTTGTGACTTGATTTCAACATTCCCATTCCTAACCTGCTTATTTACGCTAATTTAAAAGAGACGGAGCAATGTGGAGGATATGTGTGTGGGTGTGGAAAAAAAGTGTCAGCGTGTGAAAGGGCTATCAATAAAAAGGGGCGTTCTGAAAGAGGCATTAAAGATCTTTAATGTAAAGTGGCATAAAGTGGTATGTGCATACACTTGAATTCTGGTATTATTTGTTATTAAAACAAAGAAGCTCTTATAACTTTAAGAAGCTTAAAATAACTTTATCATAAAAATAACTCATGCATATAACACCCATTTTATCGTTTATATTTTAACATTCTTTTGAACCTAAGTATCGTTTTGCGAAAGATAAGGGTTGTCTGTACAGTACAAAGTTTGGTAAATTTTCAGTGTATCATTTCCACCTATTTCAAGCTGTCCGATTGATTTCGCTTGCTTTGGCTTTCGAGCTTACCAAACATGACAGAAGCACTGTGTTCGTTTTAATGAACGACATTTTTTATGTCGCCGATTTGGAAAATTCCTGGACATAAATCCTTTTCAGACTTCAGGGAATCTTTTTGATATACGTATAGTATATATACAATTATTTGTGCATTTGCTTAGAGGAATTTCTTACTGATAATGTTACCAAGTTCAAGTTGCTTGGGGAGTTATCAAGTTTATTAATAGGAAAATTCAGATAGTATGTCGTACGTGCCCCCACTTTGAGGTTAAGTGATAAAATCCCGCATATTAAATTAACAACCTTAATTTTGTGCACCCTTGAATTTTCAATAGTCGCTCCGCACCGCTTCGCGGCTCCGCTCATTTCCTGAAGAAAAACAACCCTCCTGTATATGAACCAGGTAGAGGTCCAACTCAAAAAAATTTCTGGGGCACGTACAATCCGAATAAGCCTTATTCTTGTATTGAAGTTGTACCTGTTCCCTCTTTAGATTTGGACTTGCTTTCACTTTTTGCTCCCCCCTCCGTGTCCATGCTGGGACCATCCAACTCGTCGCTCATCTTATCTCGAGCTTTCTTCTTATCAAATCTTTTATTTCATCTTTCTTTATATAAATCTTGTTTTTGAAACTTCACTTAATTCAAATATGTCATTCAAATATACAACTGTCATTTTTTTTTTAATATGATTTTAAATTTTTTAAAAGCTTTTATTTAACTTGCAATGTATGTATGTATGTATGTCGTATGAGTGTATGTATGTTCAAATCAAGTCTTGCAACTATATTTAAAGCAGTTACCCTCAACTGATTGAATTTAAATTTTGGTAAATATGCACTTGAACACCCACTTATTTATAATTGTCCAATGGACCAATTCCCATGTGACGTCACTAAACTGTCATTTTAGCGCTCCTTGTGGCAAGAACCTCAACTAAAATGTCAAACTTTTCTCATTTTATAAGGTTTTTTTCCCAGGCACCACTTGTTTTTCCCCTTTTTTCACCTTTTATTGTAATTTTACTTACATTTATTGTTTTTTTTAATTAGTCTGTAATTGTTAAATTGTGTTAGTTTAGTTTTTAGTTAGTTTTTTTCGTGTATTGTGTTAATTTAAGGACAATTTAAAACAGTGTGCTGGTTAGGTTAGAGTTAGCTTATTTTTTTTAGCTTTTATTGCAATTTTATGTACTTTTATTGTTATTGTTATCTAGTTTATAATTGTTAAATAGTGTTAGTTTAATTTTAGTTAGTTTTTTCGTGTATTGTATTTATTTAAATGGACAATTTAAAGCCGTTTGTAGGGTAGGTTACGGTTAGATTTTTTTTTAGCTTTTATTGCAATTTTATGTACTTTTATTGTTATTGTTATTTAGTTTATAATTGTTAAATAGTGTTAGTTTAATTTTAGTTAGTTTTTTCGTGTATTGTATTTATTTAAATGGACAATTTAAAGCCGTTTGTAGGGTAGGTTACGGTTAGATTTTTTTTTAGCTTTTATTGCAATTTTATTTACTTTTATTATTGTTTAGTTTATAATTGTTAAATAGTGTTAGTTTAGTTTTTTTCGCTTATAGTATTTATTTAAGAACAATTTGAAGCCGTGAGTTGGATACGATAGGGTTAGGTCATTGTTGTTTGTGAACTTTTTTTCTGTATCATTTTGTTTTTATAAACTTTTAATAATGTCTCTTTGTGAAGAGGATGTACCCGGTGCTAAATTTGTATTTGAAATTATTGAAGACTATTCGGTACAAAACAAGTTGTAAAAAGATGGTTATACTGTAGAGGTTTGAATCAGACTGGACGAAGGTTGAACTTGAGAGGCTTGAACTTAAAAAGGAATAAAATACACATTTTTCCTGTAGTCTTTATGGCTGTATTGCGAGTCACTATTAACTATTACAAACACCATAACAACACCTCGGCATCCTTTCAAAAAACTATAACTATCCACAGTAATTAGCTGATTTTGAAATACATAATTGTTAATTTATAAAACTTAATACTATTGAAACAAATTTATATATATTTCTAATAAATGGTTATTAATTTATTTATAACACTATAAATCACTTTTCAACACTTCTTATTTTAATTATAAATAAAAACGAGGCACATACTTAAAAAAAAATCGTTACACAACTCAATTTTTCTTAAACATATGATCTCGAACTTGCTATATATGTTACTAGATAGTATATATAAAAATAACTTAATCCTGCTTAATAGCATTTAAATTTGAACCAATTAAGTTGTTAATTAATAATATTATAAGAAAAGATACTGACAATATCAATGTAAATAAATAAAAGCAAGATTCTAAAATTTCTTCTATCCTTCCAATGAAGATTAAGGGTTTGTTTGACATTTTAGTTCTTGAAACTGTCCGTTGACAGCTGAGTGCGCCACCATCGATTTACAATGGGATTTTTTTTTTTTTTTAAATATAATATAAAATAATACACTCACGTTCATACGGGAGATATTGGGACCATGGGGGTTTATAAGGATGGGGGATTCCCTCAGAATAGCTAAAAACCTTGGAATTGGATGCCAATTATAAAAAAAGACAGTATATTTCTTCGTAAATAAATGTTTTATAGTGAAAAAAAATACATCCTTAAAACACTTTCGAAAAATCTTTTTCGGCTATTATATTATACAATGTTATCGGTAGATAACAGTGACTATCGATATTTTAGGAGAATATATATTATCGATATCACAAATATAAAGAGTCATCAGTTTTGTAGCGGTAGATTTAAGACTCGTCATACCAAGAATTCTGCTTCTGTTAATGTTTACGCTCTGTTGCAGTCCTTATGCTCAAATCCCAGTCCTCAAATCTTCAGAAATTTTGTATACAAAAGTGTGATGTTCCTTAGTCCTAAATCACATAGAAATGGATATCCCTTAGTCCTAAAAGATTGTTAGACTAAGGGTAATAAACTCTCCTCTTTATATTCCTTCGAATATCCCTTAGTCCTAAAAGATTGTTAGACTAAGGGTAATAAACTCTCCTCTTTATATTCCTTCGAATATCCCTTAGTCCTAAAAGATTGTTAGACTAAGGGTAATAAACTCTCCTCTTTATATTCCTTTGTCTTAATGAAAATTAATACAAAGGGATATACACACTTTTGTTTACAAAAGTGTGATCTTTATTAATATGTAAATATCGATTATTGATGTACAAGTAATAATCGATTAATCATATGATTGTACAAAGTTTAGGAATAGCGTAGGTATGCGAGTGTTTTTTTCTGCTGGATTTAAGCAAACGCAATTCATTCTTCTTTATAAAGAAAAATCCGAAGAATTTTTTTGTTTAAATAATGAGTTATAACTTCGCGCCATCACAATTATACAATATTCATTGAATTGTTTATATTATTCTATAATTTTATGTTACCGTTATTTTGTTTTACGTGTTTGTACCACCAGTTTTGAGGTTTTAAGCTGTCCTAAGTGAATCTCCCACCCTTAAACCCCCCCCCCCTCCCAAAATTTCCCGTATGTACGTGAGTGGAAATGTTATATATACTTAAAAAAAAAAAAAATAAAAATAATTTTTTCGAAACGATACCAGGTTAAAAGTTTTTAAATTGTAAAAAGGAACAGTTAAAAAAAACCGAAGTCAATAGGACAATTATAAATAAGTGGGTGTTCAAGTGCATATTTACCGAAATTTTGTGTAGAAGTTTAGTTTGGATGACAATACACGGTTAGCTAAGTGACATCATGCTAAATCCAATATGGCGGTCAGCACAAGATGGCGGACTAGTTATTTTATAAGCACACCCCATGAAATGGGTATCAAATGAAAGAGTTTGCTGAGAAGAATACGAATAAAAACATGAATAAAATTATTTAATTTTATTATAAATAATTAAATTTAATTTTCAAATTAGAATTGCAAAAGTAACCACTAGAAGTTAGGAATGCAATATAATTGTGACGTCTTTTTATTAGGAATTGTGCGTCATTATCTTGGAAAATATAATTTTTCCCGAGTGAGCGAATTAAACATAAATTATGACTTAAATGAAAAGTAATATTTCCACTTAAAAAAAAAAAGAAACAAGATTTCAATTGAATTATCCGATTTGGGTGTCAGACGTTTTGAGTGATTTTTAGATGGTGACGGACTAAGTGTGTATGTATGTTTTTTTTTGTATACAATTACAGCATGCTCCACATTTAGTAGGTACTACATGCGTTTAAAGGTCACAATAAAATTTAAAATTTGGCTTAAGGATAACAACAGTGACGGTGAGATAAATAATAAAACATACAGCAATTGGAAGTTACTCTAGGCGTAGTAAAAACATGTTAGTAACAAATAACAAGAATGGAAAAATATTAAAATTAATATAGGCACTTAAGTACAAACATTATTACACACAAAAGTATCACAGTTAAAAAAAGGTTCATTTACATATTTTTAAAATGAATCAAATAACAAAGGGTTATAATAAAATGCTTACTAGAATGAATAACAACAAACAAAAATAAAAGATTTAAACAAATAGTTATAATAAAATGCTTACTAGAATGAATAACAGCAAACAAAAATAAAAGATTTAAACAAAGGGTTAATATAAAATGCTTACTAGAATGAATAACAGCAAACAAAAATAAAAGATTTAAACAAAGGGTTAATATAAAATGCTTACTAGAATGAATAACAACAAACAAAAATAAAAGATTTAAACAAAGGGTTATAATAAAATGCTTACTAGAATGAATAACAACAAACAAAAATAAAAGATTTAAACAACAAACCAATCAACAGCCAAATGATCAATATAGATTGGTACCTAAATACATATTTACAAATTAATGAACTTAATACAATACTCAATAGAGATAAATAAAATTATGGAAAGTAATGTTTATGTTGTTGGTGCAAGGGGCTTAAGGAAATAATAAATCAAACGAATAATGAACAAAGGTAATGAAATAAGGTAGCAATTGTTTTTTTTTTGTTTTTTTTTTTCAGAATTGCTTGTGTGTGTATGTGCTGTCTGTCTGTGTCTGACTGTCTGTGTCATGCATAACTCTTCTCTCGCACAGTTTTTAAGCTCGAGTTGAAACAGTAAAAATAAATCCGTCCTCACATTTAGTCGCGCTGCGCGCTGTCTGGAAAACCATAAATTTGTGACGTCATTTAACATTTTAAAATTAAAAATATAAAATTTTTCCGATTGTGCTGAAATTTGCACCAATCATAGCTTATTACAAGAACAAGACAAACATTTCCACTGAATTTCGTTTTGACATCTACTGCCGCCATTTTGAAAATTTCGACTTTTGAACTTTGAAACATAATGCTATATAATTCCCACATTGATACCATTCTATAAGAAAAATAAGTCCTTCATAATTTATCTTAAAATCTGCTGTCGTTTTGGGAAAAATATCGACTTTTGATTTTTATATAGGAAAGTATTTATTTACATTTTTTTAATTCCTCACTATATAACAGACCTTATTACATCAGCCTAACTTTTAAAGGACAAACAAATAAATCAAGGACAAATTATAAATCACATAATATAAATAATTTTATTAATATTTCATTTTTAAAAACAAGCTTTTATTGGTATTCTTCTCGGAAGACCCTTTCATTTGATACCCATATCATGGTCGTGCTTAAAAAAATATCGATTCAGGTTGAGGAAACCTTCTTTAAAATTCAGTTGCACACACACATACAACATTGCAAGTTAAATAAAAGCTTGTAAAATATCCGTGACACCCTGTGTCCGATTTAAAAAAAGTCTATAATTAATAAATTATTGAGAATTCAGCGGGTCATAGTCATGAGATCTAAGTTTTCATTAAGTTATCATTTAAAATTGTTTATAAACCGGAATTAAACGGTTAACTTTCAAACTATATTAGTCCGTTCTACTTCAGCTATTAAATTTAAACGAAGTCCGTTTCTTGTAAAAAAAAATACAAGCTTATTTATTGTAAATTTTAAAAATTTTTAAAAAGGTGGTTTTGGAAAAGCGAAGGATGCGGAAGGATATGAGAAAAAAGAAGGAAAAATAAAGGATACTTGTTGATGTGGAGGCGGCGGGAGAAGGAACAGAGAGGAAGGTGGGGGTGGTAGGTCCTTGGGGAGGGGAGGCGGACCATATAGGACAGCCGACGGCACCCCTTGCGACCAGTAGATTATTTGTAGTTAGAGAAACACATCAGATATGAACGGAACAGTGGCTGCAGAACAGAACGGCGTCAAGTCCGTACAGAATGGCTCTTCTGATATAGTGAAACCTAGAGTGAGGACAGTGTCCTGGCAGGAAGAACTCGCTGAGGAAGATGTCGAGGCTCCAGGTACTCCCAGGACACCCCGAACATCCATTACTTCAGGTACCCATCTTCAACTTATAACATCCTTTAACATGGTCCCATACAAATTGACAACAATTGTATTTTTCGCACATTATAATATTTTTCTTTTAAGGTTTAGATATGATATAATTATATAGATACATAAAAGAGATAGCAAACAATTGATTGCTATCAAATAAATTGATTTGGCTGACATCGTTCTAATTGCTCATATTTAATTTGATTACATTAATAACAATTAAAAGATTACAGAAATTAATTACATTTAATCTCTATTATTTTTTTTTTAATTGATTTCATATTTATTATAAATTTATTATCAATTTTAAATATTTCCTTTAGTAAGCATTCAATTTAAATGATTATAAAACATATTTTTTGTGTACGTATTTTTTTTATTTATAAAAATATTAACACATCACATTGCATATTAATAAGAAAATATACATTGATGCACTAGCAAGAAATAAATTTAAATTTCTTACACACAAAGTTAATAATCTTAAGTTATAATATAATAATCTTTATATCAGCATGCNTTTATTTATATATAATGATTTAATACATAGGGACAACTTCAAACAATTTACATGATCTCTTTATATCATAAGGAAATTAATAACTTTGGATTTATGCCCAACGTTTCGATTAATTAATTTAAATCGTCATCAGAGGGATACTTATTAATATTACTTTTGAATTTAGTTGTAGTAAATTATTAATCTGCATCTGATATTAAATTATTACAGTTTTAATTATGCATATGCAATATTTCGCCTCCTTTTGAGGCATCATCAGGTCTTTCAAGATTAAAGGAGTACAAAGAAAAAAATCGGTCTAAATATATATAAACATTCTCATGTCGAGTTCAAAATTACTTAGTACTTTCCATATATGTATTATCTATTTTGAACTATCATTTCTTCTCAGTGTCACTTCGGGGTATGATTTTTCTCAAAATATAAGCTGAATTTCGTCAAAATCGGCCTAGTAGTTTAGGCTCCATGCGTCTACGCAGACGACAGACTGACATTTTTTAAAAACCACTTTTTTGGACTCAAAACGTGTCAATCCATCACAATCTTAAAATCAAATTTACTGTACTTTATCATTTTATATGAGAGAGTTAAAAATATATTATAGAAAAATAAAAATTATAATTGATGTTAAGCCCAGCAATAGATTTTCAAGGGCTAAAAAATTGTTTAAAAGGTGGCAAATACTTGATTTTATTGTACTCTCAAAACCGTAGACTTATAAAATAATCTATATCCAAATAAAATACCTAAAAGATATTCTTCTACTATTAATTCTGACTGTACCAAACATAAGAAATTTGAAGGGGGCAACGAAGTAATCATTAACAATTTCTTTATTTTTATTTTTTGTGGACCTTTGAAGATAATTTAACTGTAAATCGATACGTTGGGAAACATTGTGGACCTTTGAAGAAGATTCAAGTGTAAATCGAAATGTTGGGAAATATCGTGGACCTTTGAAGAAGATTTAAGTGTAAATAGAAACGTTGGGTATGAGCATTTGAGTTTACTGATGATATATTATTAACTGATAATCATCAGTCCATAGATCAGATAATAATGATTGTTGTCAGTATGATGCAGAGTAAACTGATAAGGAAAACTCTTATTCCATCGTATACAATTTTCAGTTTTGTTTATAAAGAATTAAAGAATAACCACAAATAAAGTTGATGCAGTCAAATTTTGAAATTCCATATAATCATCACTGAACAATCACCATTATTAATGAACTAATTAATCCTAAACAAATATAATTGGAACTAAAGCTAGGTGAGTAAGTAATCCAAAATCTTGAAGCGAATCAATGTTTATTATTATTATTATATTAGATATAGGAGCATCTGAAAACTCATATTAAATAGTTAACATAAATTTAATCTCATTAAAATAACTTTTTTCTCAGGAACTTAAGTGAACTTTTTTTTTTTTTTTTTTCTATAATATATTGATCAAATTTTACAAAATTCAAAAATTACATAACCATAAACAACATGAGTTATATGATTACATAACCAAAAACAACATATGTTATGATTACATAACCATAAACACGAGTTATGATTACATAACCATAAACATGAGTTATAATTACATAAACATTGTGATGGCACTAAATTAAAATTTAAAATTTTGGGGTCTCCTGAATCCAAAACTATGTATTCAGAAAATGTCAGTAGTTTATAGACTGTGCCAGTGCGAGGTGTCTAAACTTTTTAATTTTTTTTTAACGATTTAGTTTTTAAATAATTTAAATATTTCCTCTAATTAACTACTATTTATCTTCTTCTCAAATTCTCCTGATTCTACAAAAATTAATTTTTTGCACAGCAAATTTAGTATGATTATCATTCTTCTTACATAACTGTATTTTTTGTCTCTTTTTCATCTTCAGAATTTGTATTATTCTTGAATATTTTAACAAATTATATATATNAAGCTATAAGCACACTAATTGTCAGACTATTTTTACACAGTTTTATAGAACTTGACTTGGTTAGTTATATATATATATATATCAATTAAAAAAATTCTTAATTTTACATATTTATTTTAATTGAATTTACAAAATTAATATGCATTTCATGGTTTAAAATTATACTGTTTTGTTTTTATACTATTAAATATATATTTCATCTTCATCAGCACTTCTTAAAATGATTTTTGGGTTTGATACGTTGCAACGATAATTTAAAAGAATACACGTTTGAGCCATCAAATAAACAAGATAACAGTAATTATATTACATCGATAAACGTAAAAAAAGGTTTATCATCAACTTTTTACTTTTTTATAGACGTAGCATAAGTGTTGCAATGACGTAAATATTTAATCTATATTACTATTATGATTTTACATGTTTTAGTCCAAAAAATTGTTGCCCAATAAATTCACTTTATCGTGTGAAAACCTTAATTGGTTAATTACCCTTAACCTTAATTTTACTACAAAATTCCTACACTTATTACTCTTAAATAAGGGATGTTAGAAGAGTGGCGTTTTCAGGAAAAACTTCTGCTTTTCATAAGCTTTCAAATAGTATAATTAAAGTTTAAGACCAACGGACTAGTTTTTGAATTATTGTAGATTGAATGTCACCAGACGTGACATTTGTTTTATCAGGATCACAACCAATTCTAGTTAAAATGCAAAAAAGGTTTCCCAACACAAGGAAATCATAACACTTAAGAGTTTGTTATAGGAAATTTGACGCTGAACAAAAAAGTTTCTACTAAAAACAACCCAAAACAACTTTGTTTTCGAGATACGTATTTGCAAAAAAAACATTAAAAACATAATTTTTGGACGTTTTATCAATACAATTCTCATATGCCTACTACGCTTTCTACCGTAATACTTTCCTGCCTGTTTTTAATATTTTAATAACAAATCAGCGAATTACTACTTTCTAGCCTAAAAACTGTTAAGTAATGCTTCATTTTGCTGCCGTGAGAGAGTAAATAATTTTTTTTAACTGAATTGAAAAATTCGTTAGTCAGAAATCTTTTTTTCAGACATCAAGAAACATTTTTGGACTCGCGTCTGTGTGTTGTTTAAAAATTTTCCGAACCGCTCTATCTTGCAACTACTTTACTGTTTTGGATAGTATATATGAGCATTAGTCCATAGTCCATAGTTGGTTCCACAATATTTTCAACTTTCAGCGCTCTTTCATTGCTATTCTATAAGCACACAAACACTTTTTTTGTTTTTAAATTTCGATATCCTTTCCTATATCTTTAAATGGTTTGTCAAAAGTAGCCCACAGATCGTCCTATATCAATATTAAATGTCTGCGCTCATTAAATATTGCTAAATTTATACTTTTATTCATGTAAAAATATAAAACAATTTCCACAGATTTTATTTTAGGCAATAATAAGATGTAAAAATATAATATCAATAGAGCACGATAGGACACAAGGAAGCTATAAGCACACTAATTGTCAGACTATTTTTACACAGTTTTATAGAACTTGACTTGGTTAGTAGTTAGTGTAGTTTAATTTGCGAGAAACACTTTTTGACTGAATCTCCATTTCAATTTGATTTACTGATGACACGTAACGTAGTTGTAAAGGAGAACTTAACTTGTAGAACATTGTTAGAAGTTTATTTTACTAATATGTTGTTGTTTTCGCTTTTTTGTTATAATGTTCAAACACGATCATACAGAACTCAAAAGGGTTTTGTAGAACAACTTTGTCTGTTTAACTTTTAAACTGATATTCATCAATTCATCCTTGCTCCATTTACAATTTGTAAATTTAGTTCATTCTAAAGCCAATGAAAATCATGTAATTTGCTCTCTCAAAGAAAAATGTATTTTCCAAAATGATGACGCACAAAAAGAGAAAGTTGTCTATATTATAAGTAGTCAAATTTCTTGTGAATTTATTTTTTTTCCAAATTTTAATTGCATTTTAATTTACATAGTTTTTAATACGCTAATTCTCTTTTATTCTTATTTAATTCATTAACATGTATTTATTATTCATCCACATATTTATTTTATATTTTCTTTTATTTATCAGCTGGAAGGTAGGTAGAGGAAGAATATTTTTAGCTTGTTCCATATTTTTTTCATTTGTTTCATTGTAAGTTTGTTTGTTGGTTTCATTGTTTGTTAAAATTTGCTTGTTAGTTTATTTGTTGGATTTTGGATTCATTGTTTGCTTGTTAGTTTGTTTTATCAACTAACAAGTAAACAGTTAGTTTGATAACATGGACTAAATGAAACATAAATTTTGCTTGAAGATTAAATCGGATATATGTCTTGATCTATATTTGACCCACTTCTCGACTGCCTAGATAGGTGAAACATTCACAGATAATGTATTTGTTGATGACAGTAGCCGATGAAGATTCGGATGACTTTCAAAGATCAACCATGGATTACAATAATTGTATTCAATGATGGCACATAGAAATTAAATTATTAAATTTATTCCCAAATCCTTATTAACAAACAGTTTTTGATAAATGTGATCATGCCGTAATGAAAAGAAATTAATGTAATATGAATTTTAACGCATGCATAAATGTAAAGATTAAAATGGATGCACAGCAAAATATTGCACGCAGACAACTGCATTGCACACCCATAGTATATATATTGTTAAGCCGAAATGCTTTCAGACTACTTGTATCGCTAGCTATTTGGGATGTGGTATGCACACAACAGCTCTAGGAAGTATTGTGGGCTTGCCAGTGAACTTGGAGTCAAGTTGATAAGAAGGCTGATAGGGAGGGGCCAGTCTGTGCTGTCAGTTAATCATTAATAAGCATACAAGATGCAATTAGTTGGTAAAGCCTTGTAACAGATTCAATAAACCGGTTTCATCTCAAGAACAACTTTAAATCATATTAACAGTAAGTTCGCTCTACTTTCCTCCCTTTACGCTTCGTTCCTTGTAATTCATAAATATCTGTTTACAGTCAATCACTTTACTTTACATACACTTTCTATTACTATTAAGTTGATCAACTTGTATAAAACCGACTGCCAATTTGTGTGACATCAGCTTCCTTGCGTCCAATCACGTATATTTTATAGTGTTATGCCTTTACAACCCATTATCGTTTTATTTATTTAATGCCCTTTTCTTAAACAGTAGATGATTAATTTTAAAATTATTGGTGTTCATAAAAACACTTTAAGTGTTAGTGGAAGAGAACTAAATAAAACTATCACGCGAAAGCTTGATAGTTTTATGGAACCAATAATAAACTAGGTAATTATGACTTACAATCAAAATTCTTTGTTCAAGAGAAAACAGTTTTTAAGGTATTACGATGATTCACAAAATTTTTGACATCACGAGAGACAGAAACGGGGTTCAAACATGTTCCCTGAAGTCTAAAACAGATTTACGTATTGGATTATTTAAATTTGGAGACATGAAAGATATTCGCTCTTCAGAACGATTACAATACGTCTGTTATCTTTGGTAAGCTCTGAAGCAAAAAAAACTTGTGAGACTTTTTTATTGTTTAAACACCTTGATTGTGTATTAATTTCATTTGTTGTTCCCATCCATACATTTTAGAATTTAAATTGAAAAATCCTGATTCCCGTGCTACGCTATTAAATGTTTTATTATTCAGAGCTTACCGAAGGTAACGGAAGCACTGTGTTCACTCTGAAGGACGTAATTTTTAAAACATTAATCCGTTTTAGATATTGAAACATTCTTGGTCTCGTCTCTCTGTTGGTTTGTTGGTCTGTTCAACATTTTTGCGAACCAACATATCTTAAAAACTTTTAAACTTAAAACTTCAATAAAAAAAATACATATGTCATTATTAACCCATTGCTAGTCCCTTATAAGTTTCCATTTTCTACTGTCATTATTTTCTCTTCTGCATAATATGCTATGCATCTGATTATTTTTTTACTACGTTTTTATTAACTTGGTTTCTTTTTGTTTGTTTGTTTGTTTGTCCGGTACAAATCTTGCAATCGAATTTTAACTAACATCCCGAGTAGCTAGACATTTGAAACTTTCAGAACAGCTCAGAACACGATGACAATGTATTATTTTAATACTTTTAGTCATTTTCAGCAGAATTTAATTCGTTTTCAGCAAATTTGCTGAATGAAAAGTTAGTTCGGAAAAAATCCGCAAGTTATTTTATTTGTTTTGTCATATCCCATAATATTTAAAATCTTCATTTTGACAGGTTTCAAATTTGTAATTTTTATAAAGAGATTAACATTAAATGACAGCAAAACAGGAAATATTTCGATTATATTATTTCAAATATATCGATGGCACAGTTTAAGAAAATTTAAAAACGTAGTATATAAAAAGTTCTTTTTATCTTGCAATTTTGTTTCTTAAATGGATGGTTTGTCGGATGTAGCCCACACATAATCCCATAATGATTTCAACTGTCTTCACTCATTAAATTTTGATCCTTCTGTAGTCATGTAAGAAATCAAATCAATTTTGACAGATTGTTGGTACTGCTTTAGTTTGTTACTCCCCTATGTTTTTGTTGAATATAAATTACTTTAAATAAATAACTATTAAGACAAAGGTATGTTTAGTCCAATGTACTTTGAGACAAAGGAATATGATACTTCATTTTATTAGGAGATAAGAGTAAACAGTCCAAGTCTAAAGAAGAACATTCCGTACACCTTCTTTAGATTGTTATTCCTCTCTGTTTTTTTTTTTTTTATAAAGGGAGGAACAATCTAAAGAAGTTCCAGATTTTTAATGAGGGAGGGGGAATAATATGGGTTGTAAAAGCATGACGTATTATGTATATTATTAAACAAATACACAAATCTCCTAATTATAATTATCTGATATCAAGAATGGGTTACGGCTGTGTTAAGAAGGCAATCAACTTTCACCGGTTAAATGTTTAATATGCATTATTGGGTTCAAGTTTATTTTTAATTGATTAAATCATAAATAATTTGAGTACTCTTTGTTGAAAACGGCTTTTTCTATTCTTCAGTTAATCACTTTTATTTGTAGATATATTTGAAATTTGAATATGCTTTTCTGTTTTGCTTGTTTCTTTATAGTAGTTTGTTAGCATGTTTAACTGTTGCTAATTGGTTGGCTTCATTTTTTAAAGTTTTTCTGCTACTTATTTTATTGTTCTTTTTTAATAGAAGATGCTTCAATTAGGAAAAGTCAAGTTGTAGAATAAGGAATAGTTCACAAAGATATATTGTTTACAATGTGAAATCCAGTCTTGAAACGATTTAAGAAACAATATAATTTACATTACACGGATTTATTTAAGACAAATGTTTAAAATAATTCTCATTGAATATAGAATGCGGATCCGTCCATTTTATCACTTGTAATATCCTTAATAAAAGTCACGGCTAAAACCTGGTTGTTTAGGAATACAACTACAATGTACTACTAACAAATACTATGTACTATAATGAGAGATAGCATGTGAGCAGACTTAGTAAGTACCGTGTACATTTGCATACTGGTACTTAAACATGCCTCATATAGTTGTCCCTTGTACACCGGTCGTTACTCACTCAAACCGGTCTCCAGGGATATGACAAAATCCACGTGCAGATCAGATCTGCGCAGACTATTAAATACCTTTTTTTTTTAAATACATTCAACAATGACATCCATTAAAATTTGTTTATGTTTTATTTCTTATTTTAATTAAGTTCGGATTAATTTTATTAACTTTCAATTTAAAAGTTCCTCAAATAGAATTTGTTTTGCTTCCGAGCTTACGAGTTTGGTAACGGAAGCTATGCGATCGTTCTGGAGAATGAAAATATTTTATGTTTCCGATTTAAAAAATCCATGACAGAAATCCGTTTCAGCCATCAGGGAGCATTTTTGGCTCTATGTCTGTCAGTCGGTCTGTTGCTCATCATTTTTGCGAACCAACATATCTTAAAAACTACACGTCCGATATCAATAAAAGTTGTATGGTGGGTCATAATTAGCTGATTGTTGGTCCCAGTTTCAACCTTCTGCCCCTATTTGTTTCTCTTCCACATACACACAGACATACATTCAAAAGTACTTATCTGATTTGTATGAAATTTTTATAGTTGATGGAACGTTACCCGCAGATAGTCCCAGATTAATTTTAAGCGTCTATCCTCTTTAACTTTTGCTAAATTGATACTTTGATTCATATAAAAAGTCATAACAATTTTGGCATTAAAAACCGGGGAGGGGGGGGGGGGGATTAAATAAATTTGACAATAATGGCGTGTAAAATCATAAAATCAATAAAGTAGTCAAGGCAGTCAATAAGGTAGTCTATTATTATTCAGGTAGCATTATTGGTCTCTTGTCTGTACATTTCCCTGTCTGTCCATAAATATTTTTGGGAAGTTTTCAAGTGGTCCCTAATAGTGCGATGTAACTACTCATGATCATTCTTTGCAAGCAGGGTATTGAAGTTCGAGTTCGATTTCCGACTCAGGCTTCGAGATCCAAGCTCGATGATGACCTAGCATCGCCATATAAATGGGTTGCTACATAAATAAAATGGCACCCATCCGGTTTCAACGTCAAATATACGGTTTATACATTCTACCGCATAAACCGTATATTTATCAGCTATGTTATAAATACACAGCTGATTTATTGATACATTAACCCCGTGTTATCTAAAACATATTATATAGTGTTATAATATAAGCCCTTGATAGGTTTGGGCATATCAAAGGCTTATACCCCCACTCCGGGCTGTTAAATGTAGACCACATAATTACCTGGGCACACACTTACCTTACTTTATTTTATACTAAGGAAATAATGTGCCCCACTAATTAGCAAACGTTCTTCTGATTATTTTCTGATAAATAAAATAATAGGTCATAGGACTTTCACGCATTTATTCAATGTGATTCATAATTGTAAAACACATCTCACATCTCTGGGATTCGAACTCGCCAAACGTGTACTTGGATTTTGGTTCCAGTCTTGTTTCGAGTAAGCTAACCACATGGCTACTCTGTTCTCATCTTTATATAATCGTTTTTATTTTAATCAAATAGATTCTGTACACAAAATGAACACGATAATAATAAGTGATCTATCAAAGAAATAAAATTCGTACTAGTTCTCTTCCTATTTCTTAAACCAAAGTGATGTTTGGGTTAATGATCAGATGTTTTGAGTAAACAAGATGAGCTTTTATTCCTGTAAGTTTAACGATCTGACGGAGTCCTGCAGCTGTTAGATGCGAGAAAACCTTGGAAGTAGTTATTACATAAGAATTCTCTTTTTCTGCACAAGGCCGCCGCGCTAACACCCAAGCTTGCAAATTAACTTTAATAGAAAATTATACTCGACAGCCCAGGGCAGCTTTAAACAAAGATTGTTGAATCTTTGTCTAGGTCTTTATATATTACTCATGTACCTAAAGTATTTAGATCAACACTGGAGGGCACATTTCTCACTCGATTATTAATCACGCTTTATATATTATTATTAATAATATATGATGTAAATTATATTTTTGAGCTTCAATTTAAATTGATTGGGGGATAAAATATAATTTCAATAACCTCTAATTTCCTAACTGATTTCCACTACAGAATAAGCATTTGTAAATGTTAAGTTTCATACAAAAGCAAAGGTTTTATCTTCCAGTAATTATCCTCCCCATCCACGGTGTTTCATCGCCTCCTTGGATAGGAATTGGAAATATCTTTTATTAATAGGCTTACATACTGAATAGAAGCAATTCGCAAGGATTAACATCCTAGATTCAGAAGATCAATTCCCTTTTTACTTTTTATTTTTACTTGGCTCAATTTTTCCCCTTAGAAACCATATTTCATAAAATCTCTTTTTGGCAAGAAGTAGCAATGACTCACCTCTAACCTTCTCTGTCTATCTCTAACTGTCTTTAACCACCTCTAACATTTCTTTGGACTCTAATTTCTCTAATTCTTTATTGGTCCTAACTATTCAAAGTTGTCATCTAATTATTAATTTTATTACGATGCTTTCTTTTTGTGTTTAAGACTTCCATTGCGTTTATAAAAGAAAAAAAAATCATTAATTATATCCTTTTTCCTTTTCTTGTATTGATAGTTTTAAAACTCTAATTATTTTAATTTTTTTGAAGTAGAAGATGGATAAATAAATCGTACTAAAAGAATAGACAATGCTACTGTTAAGTCTAAGCTTTTCTCTTTTTATTATTATCTTTTTTTATTCCTTCGTCTTTATAAATTGCAAAAAAAAGTTAAGTCAAGTCAGGAGGATAAAGAAAAAAAAACGAAAAAGGAAATTTAGACAAAGAAGAAACTAAAAAGAAAAAAATGTTTTAAGGTAAAGAAGGATTAGATGGAAGGAGTAGGACATGGCGGAAGTGTTCCAAGGCAGTGAATAAAGATAGAAATAGCGTTTCTCAATACTCATTCAAAAAGCGATTGAGTGGAAAATGCTCTTTTACCACTCACAGAGCCAGAGATAGTGAAAAAGAATGATAAAGTATTCAGTGATGAACAAAATGAGTGACAAGGAATACTGTTGTATCAATGAGAGTGGTAAGAAGTACTGTGGTATCAAAAAGGGGTAGGGAGTACTATGGTGACAATCAGACAGATAACGAATACTGTATTATCAATTGAAGTGATAAGAAGTAAAAACTGTATCATCAATTAATGTGATAACAGGTACTCAGATATCAGTAATAGTGATAGGAAGTAAATAAAACTGTGGCAATAAAAAGAGGGATAAGAAACATTATTAAAATAGAAAGATAAGAATTACCGTGACATCTAAAAGTACTATGGTTACAAACAGAGCGTTCAGAAAAATGTAGCCTTAAATAAATTAGCATAGAGTTGCTGTTACAGTGCCACCGGAAATACTTTTGTTTTATTCCAATCTAACTGCAGGAATTTGTAAATGTTTTAGCTTTTGGATTATACAGTCGGAAAATTTGTAGCTTACAAAAAAGTCAACTTGAATAAAACCATTAATTAAAAAAAATCAAAAATCTTAAATTAGTGGCTCGATTGGTGGTATTAAAAACCTCTAATTGACTCTAAAATATCTAAACACATCTCTACACACCTCAACCCAACTCCCAACGCTTCTGACGATTCCGCACAACCTCTTATTTTGTAAAATCCTATTGCTAAAACCTTGATTCGAAAAATTATAAATAACAATTAATCCTGTAAATTGGAAATAAGTTTATCCCTCCGTTATGATGTGTTAAAAAGGAATCAATGATAAGAATAAATATAAAGTGATAAAGTAGACAGAGAGATAAAAGGACAAAGCCGCTTTATCACTCTTAGTTTAAAGTACAAGAAATTGCAAAGGATAGTTAGCTGTCAAGGGCTTCAAATATAATTTGGTTTCTGAACAGGCCGCTCTTACTGAGTTAATGCAGTTATCGCCTTCTCTTCACAGCTTCTGCCTCTCTAAAGGGTTTCAGCACCTTCCTCTCAACTCCCTCTCAATTTTACTTGTTAATTAGCGCTTTTCACAGCTTTCTTCAAACAAGTCAAGGTTTTTTCAACTTGATCCCTTTCCTTAATTGCAATGTCCAATTTGAAGAAAAGTATGGAAAAATTCGAAAAATGTTCTCATAAAAACATTTTAACGTTAATGCCCCCATTAGGCTGTTTCCATTTATATTGACCTACATGGTACATCATGGTACTCACCATTCTTCATCTTTATATGCAATTATCTCGATAATTGCTTATATTCTGGACTCATTTGATTTCATCAAAATCGTCAGATTATTTCTTGCATAGCTTTAGAGGCAGTATCCCCTTACTTCCAAACGTACTTACTTTATTTAAAGTTGCTTATATCTAATTAAGTCTACTTACTTAAATTCAAAGTTACTTTTATCTAAACCATATATGTGAGAGACACCAAGGGATGTGCCACGCAAGCGTGACACATAGGAACTGTTCCAACACCAGACAAACGTCACAAAGATGTTGGCTCGGCAAAACGCCATGTACTGCATCGTTTCGTCGCTACCGACTCATCAGGGGCCCGACGATGCCCACCCAACTCTGGACCTATACCATATCAAGAAAATCATGCATAGGACTTATCAGAGACGAGCGTGCTCTCATACCGCCATTCTTGCTTGGCTAGCAAAACACATTAGCAATGTAATACCGTGTTTGCACACTGCAATAGGCTAAACCATATGTGAGAGACACCAAGGGATGTGCCACGCAAGCGTGACACATAGGAACTGTTCCAACACCAGACAATCGTCACAAAGATGTTGGCTCGGCAAAACGCCATGTCCTGCATCGTTTCGTCGCTACCGACTCATCAGGGGGGCCCCTGATGTGTCACAGACGATGTGAACAGTTCTGAAAATATGACCTAAAAGAAAACGAGTTATTCTATGAAATCTTATTCAAATGTTGTTAACTTTAAAATATTCAGATTTGCCTTATACTGTAGAACATTTTCTGTCATACTATTCTAACTATTATAGGCAAGCCAAATAGAAATAAAACATGCAAATCGAATAAAAAATCGCTAAGTTATAAACTTATTACATTCATGAAACATTTTCTTTAAATTATTATAATTATTATTTATTACGAATTTGTTTCTAATTATGATTATAAAATCTCAGATCAGGGTTAGAGCATTCAACATCGGGCATAAAGTTTGAGTCGTGCTTAGAGTCGAATACAAGTGGCTATACAGTATTATTTATTTTAAAATACCCTATATAGTAATATGAAGTTTTTTTCAGTGTGTCTGTGTATTTTTTTCTTGTTATAAATCTCGGTGTCAGTCGGAGTGTATTTTGATTTACCTGTACCTGTTTTCCCTTTTATAATTCTATTTGAATTTAAATCAAAATTTTCTTTAAATTAAGGAAAATTCTGTAGTATTAGTTTAGTATGTTTTGCCGCTTGGAAGTACCACCTGTTATCACCAATCTTTGAGCAACATTTTCAAACGAGGTTCTTGAAATATTCTGTCAATGCTCTCTTTCAATTTCTTTTGTTTTTATTTATATTTATATGTAAAGACAAATGATAATAATTTGATTATTATAGGTCACGAAAAATGCTAATAATGATAATAACATTTTGAAATATTCTGTCAATGCTCTCTTTCAATTTCTTTTGTTTTTATTTATATTTATATGTAAAGACAAATGATAATAATTTGATTATTACAGGTCACGAAAAATGCATGTTCCATCATGACCTGGAACTTGAACACAGGCCACCCACAAGAGAGGCTCTGGTACCTGACATGGCCGCCTCCTACAGGATGCTCCTATCTTCCTTGGGAGAGAACCCTGACAGACAAGGTCTCCTTAAGACACCGGAAAGAGCAGCCAAGGCCATGCTTTTCTTCACCAAGGGCTACGATCAGCGCATCGAAGGTCAGTCTCATTTCTATATCTGTTACTATAACGCAGTGATTTCTAAAATTATTTGTACTAAATCACCCGTAAATTACGAGAATTTGCAATGAAGCTTTTACTGAAAAAAATGAATTCTTAAAGGGTCTTTAATTATGTAGGTGTTATTTTAACATCATTATAATAAATTGTTCAAAATAACTTAATTGCTAAAACAAACTTTTAAATGACCGCCATCTTGAAAAGGCTGGGTATCAAACTCCTCTGATTTATTGAATTGCCTGACCCTTCGTTTGTGCTGAAAGCACATACTTAGCAACTTTTTTTTCAAAGTATTCAATGTAAGCAAAACATAAAATTCAATATACAAAATTGTGTAATAAAATAGTAAATACATTTAAATTAATTATAGACTTACAAATCCTTTTATAAAACCAAAACTTGTCTCAATTACACATTTCTAGCATTTATAGCAATTGTTTGATTAAAATTACTCTGTTATCAATAAATAAGTTCTGTTATTATCAGTGTGCAAAAAATACAACATTTAAAATCAAACTTACACAAAAAGAAGCAAAGAAAAAAAATCTAATTTTAAAAGAAGAATTTCGATAAATTTAATTTTACGTATTTTACAATATCGCCTCACAAATACTAATACTTGATAACTTTCATTTATTGGAACGAAGTTCCTTATGGCACGTTTTGTAGCCCGGGAGTGAATCCGAAAAAAACGACCGCCATAAAATCATCGTCACAAAATCACTGTCTCGCAAAATCCGTCACGAAATCTACCGATGGCGATAACTTGTGTAAAAGTTGACCGATTTAGTTGAAATTTGGCACACATGTTCATTTTACCAATGCCTAGAACAAGTTCGTTGGACAACGTTATCCGCCCATGTGTTCACGCGCAACGCTCGCGTAAACGTAAGCTTCAAATTTAAAATTGGAATTTTTGGACGGGAAAAAATTCTAACTTCATCTATTTAATGAGACAAACAACTTTTATAAAAAAAATGTTTTAGTAAAATGAACACCGACACTACTATGAAGTGATAAAGATCGCTAAATTTATTAAAGCGGACCAAAACGATTAAAATAAAGAAAACAACGTTTTAACCGATATCTTACGGTATTACGTTCTAACATAACGATTTAAATAAAACTTTTTATACATCACCTACAGTACAATTGAAACAAGCATGTAAAATTTCAACCTGATACAAGCAGTTTTATTACAAGTTTTTGTGAGTTAATGATTTATATTTTTTATTTTAATATTTAATTGGAGTAATTTAGTAGAATTAAACGTACAAAGATATTGTAAAAAGCGTTCAATTAAATCTATCAAAATGTTATTTTAAAATTAAGATTTATTTAATTTTTTCTTCTCATTTATTTATTTATTTGAAAATGAATTTTTTTTAACACAATTTGCTCAATTGTTAAAGTAATTTTTAGGAAAATTTCATTTAAAAAAGCCAAAAAAAACATTAAATCTAAATAGAGTTTAAGATCGATGCTTTTAGTATTGAGTGTTAATGAGTGCATTAAACTGGTCCAAGTGTTCTACGCCTCAAGACGCACTCAGTGACGTCACAAAGTCTAGAGTGGGGATAAGTGGGGTCCGATGTTATTTCCGACAAAAGGGATCTTTTTTTATCAGGCGATTGGGTTTCCGTAGTAGGAACCTTTTTTTCACCCTTTCCTTTATAAAATATCAATAGAGATATAAAATTGCTTTTTCAATCTCCTCTATATTTAACATTTTGAAAGAAATTGTTTAAAAAAAAATAAATAAAATTTTCTTGCAAAATTTAGAACCAAAAATTAATAAGTGAATCCACACCGGACACTATTCAGATTAATTATATGAAGAAAAAGATTGTTTAATCGGATAAAATTACAAAAAAAATAAAAAAAATAAATAATTAAAAGACATTAAAAATAATGAGATCAAACTACTATAGTCAACATCTCATTTTTATTTTCATTAAAAACGAGATGATAAATTAAAAATAATATTACGTTAAGAAAATTGAAAATACCGTGAAGGAGAGAAGGACTGACTAGAGAAATTTGTAATGCAGGAAATTAGGCCCTTCTCGCTTTCCTTGAACTTTCTGTAAACCTGAATTGAGATTTTCTCTCTCTGAACCCTGAATACAGGGATTCAAGGTCTTTCTGAGATTGACATCTTAGTGAATAGTGAATCCACAACCGGACACTACTTTCTTTTATTCTTTAGATTAATTATTTAATTGTATTAGTACTACATAATAAGATAATAAATATAGTAAATTAGGATTAAATTAATTTAGGAATATACACACTGTATAAATACTGTGATAATTTGTTAATACCAGCAAGCATTAATTTATATCGCATAACATTAAATAAATTAATGAAATAACTAACACACGTACACGCACTCATAAATTCATTTTTATGGTTATCCTTGTGTATATGTATTTACTTTTTACGTTATAGTTAATAAAAATGTTATTTCAACAATTATTGTAGTACGCAATTAAGACATTAAGTTAATAGTTATATTGATATTTTAATTGATGTTAATAAAAGAAAATTAAATAATTTGCCAGAAAAACTAGAATAAAACTTTCTGAAACTCGTATATAATACCTATATACAGGGTGTTAGGTCGAAGATGTAACAAACGAAGAGGGCAGATTCTACCCATCATTTGCAACAAAAAACACTATATATACAATGGGTCAATTCTCAATAGTTTCGCCACAATATTTTTTTTTGTTATTTTCCAAGGTACGTCCATTTTACTTTAAAAAATCGATTGCTACACCTAAAATATGGATGATAGAGCTTAAATAAAGGTACCGTTAGAAAGAAGAGAAAATTTCAGTTTAGAAAATGTCTATTTCAAATGCCTTATAGGAGCAAAACATATCCATAAATGTCATTTTATTGTTAATTTTATCAAAAAAATTAAAATTTATTTTTGTTTAAGACTGTAATTTTGCCAAAACGGCATGAGCTACAGCTTGCCAAATTTCAGTAAAACTTCTCCATTTATTCCCCTTCAATTTAAGTACCATAACACTATTAGTTGATATAAAATTTTTTTGAGCTATGATTGAGTTTGTGCAAAAAAAACGACCGTGAAAACGCGTACAGACCACCTTACGTGTTACCTAGAGGAGATGTCTTAATTTTTATAATTACCCTAATAAGTGAGATGAATGAGCGGATTGGAACACATTGGTCTAATATTTATCATAAGAGTTAACCATAGTATATGGTCTTTTACATGGTCCATATGGTCAATAAGGATTGACCTATGGACAGGAGAGTCTGCAGTCCTCTTTAATTTATTGTGAAAAAAAATCCGCTCATTCATCTCACTTATTAGGGTAATTATAAAAATTAAAACATCTTCTCTAGGTAACACTTAAGGTGGTCTGTACGCGTTTTTACGGTCGTTTTTTTACAACACCTCAATCATAGCTCAAAAAAATTGCAAATCAACTAATAGTGTTATGGTACTTAAATTGAAGGAGAATAAATGGAGAAGTTTTACTGAAATTTGGCAAACTGTAGCTCATGCCGTTATGGCAAAATTATAGGCTTAAACAAAAATAAATTTTAATTTTATGATAAAATTAACAATAAAATGACATTTATGGATATGTTTTGCTCCTATAAGGCATTTGAAATAGACATTTTCTAAACTGAAATTTTCTCCTCCTTCCAACGGTACCTTTATTTCAGCTCTATCATCAATATTTTAGGTGTAGCAATCGATTTTTTAAAGTAAAATGGACGTACCTTGGAAAATAACAAAAAATATTATTGTGGCGAAACTATTGAGAATTGACCCATTGTATATATAGTGTTTTTTGTTGGAAATGATGGGTAGAATCTGCCCTCTTCGTTTGTTACATCTTCGACCAAACACCCTGTATACACAGAGACAATAATTTAAAATCCCTTAATATCTAATTTCATTAATTAATTATTAAAAATATTTCATAAGTCTTCAACAAAGTAATTGTCTACATTGTTTCAGAGTTTCAGCAAAATCATATTCATTTCCATCAATATCTCGAAAAACCACATTTCTCTCAGAAAAACGAGACTTTTATGGATAAAGTTGTAATTAAATGAAATACAAAATTGAAATTTTAAATTAAAACTTTCGGAACCGTTTTTTGAGAAATACACTTTTTTTAAATGTCCCTAGCACCCTACATGTTCATGCACCAACAAGTTTATTTATGGTACCGCACCTATAAATTTAGTGCTAAATTTTTCAATTTCGACTCGGGATGTGATTTTTCTGAATGTGTGCCAAATTTTTTCCATAATTGGCCCAATAGCTTTGCTCTGCGAGTCTGTATAACTACGGACTGGCATATTGTGAAAACTAATTTTTTGGTCTCATTGAGGTTCAAAATGTGTCCTTCGAACTCACGTACAGTGTAAAATTAAATTAAATTAAAAAGTAAAGTTAACAATTTACAAATCATGCGTATGTTCCGCGTTACGCGAGACGCTGATTTGAGAAACGTATTGTAATATTTCTTCTTCTCATGATGCATTTCCAGACTTTCTAAAAAATGTTTTCTCTGACACCAAAACATATTTAGACATTATTAGAACTTTAAACTTCGTGCCTAAAACACGCTTGGTCAGTTTTAATCACCCAAAACATGTTTTGTGACGCTATTTCGTGTCATGCCCATTATTTTTTGACAAGATGTGGTTTGAGACCAAGATGTGTAGAATATACTATTCTACACATCTAGAATATACTATTCTACACATCTAGAATATACTATTCTACACATCTAGAATATACTATTCTACACATTTAGGATATATAGTATTCTATACACATCTTGGTTTGAGACGAACTAGTCATATCGACTAAGAAGCAACTACAAACAACTGAGGCAATCTCCATTGAATACAATTTTTTTTAATATTAGATATATTCTAATTCCATTAGATTCCTATGTACTCGTGGTTTTAACGTACTCAATAAAATAATAATTCATCTCTGGGCGTTAGCTTCATCCCTCTAACCCCTTCTCCCTCTCCTTCCCTACCTCTGCCACTTGACCCTATCCAAACATTAATTATCGGGTTGAGTCGATGGATCCAAGTGCTCTCAATGTACAAAAGTCAATTAATCCTTTTCCTGAGCTTCAAATCAGAGTTTTCCATTTTCTCTTTAGCTTCTTTTATTTTAAAGGTCTGTCTAAATATACCTAGTTTTAAATTTTATGTTAATTTTATTATCATTCTCGCACAAGTGAATGGGGTACTAAGAGTAGTCTCGGAGACTAGTAGCTGATGCCAAGCTAGAGTTGCTGTCTGTCTGTCAGTCTAATATTTGATTTGACGATCTCTTCCTTGATTAAATCGCTCATTTCCACATGCCAGTCTATCTATCCGTCTGGCTATGAGTCTGTCATTTTATCTGGTGATCTCTTCCTTGAAAATTTAATCATTCAAAAAAGTTGTGGTAGTTAATTAACCATAAAAAAGTTAATTCTAAAAAGATAATTCTAATTTGTACTAAGTACATAATAGAATTAGTATATTAATGTTTGTAGTGCGATTTTGTTAACTGTCCAGGTCCAGTGTCTTGTCTATGTACCCTATCACAAGATTTACAAATGACCTCGTCTAACTGCACCTTGCGGTTTGCAGTTTTTCACACCTCAATCACTCACAGTCTAGTAAATAATAAATATATAATTTCACAAATACTTTAACCAACTGGTTAAAGATGGTTGAAGCGGGTTAGTAATGGTTGCAGATGGTTAGAGATGTTAGAGGTGTTTAGAGAGGGTTAGGCGGGGTTATAGAGGGCCAGAAATAGTTTGAGGTGGTTAGAGAATATAATACTTTACTTAAGATATTAAAAAGTCATAAAATATATCAATTACAGGGAAGATATTAAAATCACAGGGACAGGGAAGTATATACTTATAAGGGTTTGTATGTATTCCGAAATAACATATCATTGTTATTTGATACCCCTCTCAAAATACTTTTGGGAACAAATTTTGACACTAAAAAGGCAATTCTGGTGGTAAAAAGCACAATACTCATACACTCAAAATGTTTTATATATTTATAATCTACTCTTCAAAAGCTTTTTCTTTTGATACCTCTGTCGGAAATAAAAAAAATAAAAAATTTGAGCTTAGCCCATTTGAGCGCATTGTACATGCGCAAATTAAATATTTTCCCTACGTTTGGATCACAAAAAGTACGCTAGTATTTCAAATTTCAATTCTCAAGCGTGCGAACGGTTCGGGTCGGGGGATATAAACTAAAGTAATATGAACAACGGACAGACAGACACATCACCGCTATATAGGCTTACAGTGACGACGATTACCTGCGAAACCCTAAAAATGTACAATTAATTTGCTTTGTTTTTGTTTAAATATCAACCTAAATTAACCAAGATAATTTAGCACTTCCAAGATATCATTGGACATATTCAGGGGAAATGAAGAGGTTCCTATATTTCTGTCACATTGTATCATTTCCAGTTATTTAAACCCAAGTGGAAATACAGAAACAGACACTAAAATAAGCTTAAAAGGAAATTCAGGGGCAGATGACAGGAAAGAAGTGGAAAAAAGCTTTTCTTTGTTCTTAAACCATAATAAAGAGCACAAAAGAAAGAAAGAAAAATGTAAATATATGACAGATTCTCGCCTTTATAACCCAACGCCGAGATTAGTCGTGATTAACTTATCACTACTGTGATAAAATAGCCACTTTAGAGTGATATAAAAATGGTTAATGCAAAGATAGAAATTATATTTATTCAGTTATATAATAAAGGAATTACTGGGCTTCTCCTATGTAATATTTTGAAAATAAAACAACTGTTTAGCATCTACAGTAACTTTAACTGACATGGACTATCAAAAACGGTGGATTATAATTATAATATTTTATTATGTAATACTTTAAATATAATAATAATTAATAATCAATCTATCATATAATATTTAATAATGTATTACTCTGGGGTTTTCTTGATTCTTTGCATCGTAATCGGTAATACATTATCTTTTAAAGACACTGCTTTCTAAGTTGTCGGAAAATTGGTACGAAGATTGATTACTAAATTTGTAACTTATAAACAAGTGAAGTTGAAATAAAAGCAAGTAAAAATTATTCTTCTTCGGTGGGAAATCGAACCCAAATAAAAAACTACATAGCCCAAATCAAAACAAAATTACTACACTTGCACTCATTTTTCATTTGTTTTAAATTTTTCAAATATAGCCGTAAATTGGTTGGAGAATAGAGCTTTCACTAGTTTTTAGTGCAATCTTCCGATTCAGAGTAGAGGTGGCTCTGTTTTTCGTCTAACGATAAATGCAATGTGACAAGAATAAGACGGATAAATGAGACAAGAATAAGACGGATAATGTGACAAAAGCAAGAAGGATTTGGAGAAGGAAAGGCTTAGAACTGAGTGGAAAGCAATGTTAAGGTAGTGTGTAATAGAAAATTCTCGGATAAATCTGCAGCTAGATTTCTAGCTTCTTTTGATCTTACTGAGACTTCTTTTCTCTAATCCCCTCCTAAGATGTAATTTACTGCTACTAGTACTTTATATATTTGCCTCTCTACGCACATTGTTAATAATAAAATGTATAGTATATTTTATAATCTGCAACACAAATGCAAACTACTTTCTTGAAATAAATGGTTACATTAAAAATATTTGGCAATATTCGAGTTATCTGGTCTTTACACAATGATCTAAAATTATAAATGCCATATTGGTTGGTTTTAACAATATATATGCCTACGTATTTGCTAAGTAACGTACTTTTAAAATTTTAATATGGAAGATGGATTGAGTTAGAAATGGTGGAGAAAAGCCCTCAACTTTGATACTGTGAAATAGAGATGAATTTTCGAGACGTTGCTCGAGTTTTCAGAACAAAAGACTGGTTGATTACATAAGGACCAAGGGTCGAGGGAAATAGGAAAGCACAAAGGATTGGATTCAAGTTGGGAAAGCGAAGGAAGCTCGAAGCTTTCAGGCGTCATTAGCTTTGCACAGATCCTTTCTATGACCAACTTACTGTGTATCTTCAATATAACTACACTCGCTTAGCTCTTGCTCCTTATTACATTTGTAACTTTATATCATGTACACATTATTATCAAAACAAAATCAGTAATAGAAATTCACTCAACAAGAAAGATGAAAGAGAAAGAACAATTAAAATAAGTTGATTATAAAAAAAATAAATAAATAAAACAAGCTTTTATTCGTATTCTTCTCAGCAAACCCTTTTATTTGATACCCATATCATGAGCGTGCTAAAACATAACTAGTCAGATATCTTGGGCTGTCCTTCAAATTGGATTTGGAATGACTTCGACTTTACTTAGCTAACCATACATTGTCATCCAAACTAAACGTACATGCAAAATTTCAATTCAATCGGTTGCGGATAACTGCTTTAAAATTCAGTTGCAAGATTTCACCCAAACATACATACATACAATCATTGCAAGTTAAATAAAAGAATAAAACTTAATAAGAACATAGATAATAATAATAATAAAATACTGTATTTTAAAATAATTATACAGTGAGTTCAATGCATGAACATTGCATACTCTAGGACCAAAGGAAAAGACAATTTCAAAGACCAGCAGCAGTAAAGACAGTAGTAAAGTCTTGAAAAGTTGCCTACTACATTGATTTAGAAAAATAGAAATAAATAATAAACTAATTCGTCTTATAATGTTTTTTTAATAAAAGGCAAATATTTTAATAAAAGTAATGGAAGGTAATAAAATGGTGTGACAATTAGTGTGTCAAAAATGTTCCCTCATGTCTGAAACACATTATTTCGAGATACTTTTGAATTTGTCACAAAAATATTTTGTTCTTTGAGAATGCTCGGAATACTTAAAACAGTAAAATGCAGAATGATTGCGAACTTACCGAAGGTAATGGAAGAATGAATCCACATTAAGCACATTGAACATTATAACAATCCTTTAAGTAATCCAGGTAAGGAATAGAGGACTTAATTTTATTAGTAATAAAAACACGTGTAGAATAATCAATACTGAAGATACCATGATTTTATAACCCTTTGTAAATTCAACCTTGTTTTAAGCTCACTAACTCGGTCTATAAATTTTAGAAACAGGTTTAGAGCCTGCTTCCTCTCACAACCCGGTTTAATGTACGTAAAACCTATTATGATATTTTCCAGTGATTCCTTATGGGTTTTATGCATGCATAATATGGTATTAAAAATGCAACAATTTAGTTATTTATGTATAAATATTTATATATATTATACCATATATTTTTATTATCTATTTACTATTATTAGCCATTAAATTTGGTAAATATTACATTTCTTTAAATCGAAAATTTCATCTATTTAGTTAATATAAAGCCGTGTCCACACTATGTCGACCGACAATGTTGAACGACAATGTCGAACAAGTGTGGACGTGTCTTTAGATTTTTTAAACATCTAAAGCCGTGTCCACACTATGTCGACCGACAATGTTGAACGACAATGTCGAACAAGTGTGCACGTGTCTTTAGATTTTTAAAAAATCTAAAGACAATTAATTAATTAATTAATATAAAAAAGTGTTTGGTGACACTCTATTGCAGAATACCAATACTTCAATACCAATACTACTACTTAATATTAATAAAATACTTATTTAAAAAAGCCAGCTAATAGTTGAAGTGAGAAAATGGAGCTAGATTTAAGGAAGAAGCATTTCTAGGTGAAAAGAAGGTTTCTAAGAATAAGCCCCTGTTTGAGATTAGGTAAACCCCTGGTTTCCAAACCCATTTTCCAAGATCTCATGGGGGATTTCAATATGGCAGATTTGACGTCATCGCTTTTGTCTTTTAACCGATGTTTTTTTCATGCAACAGTTTTCTCCCGTTCTCGTTTTTAAAGTGTTTTCTTTTTTCATTTTTTAAATTCTGGCAAACCGCTTCTCCTTGGAGAATTGAAAATCATGTTCAAAACAGTTAACACATAAGAGTAAAAGATTTCGGGTTCAAGACCCATTAGTATAATTAATTTTTATAAGTAAGCGTAGAGTGTAATCCAGTGGTTTCTTTCAGGGGCTTCATATTTGGCTTTCCACGATCCTAGAGATAGAGAGAGGGGGAAGAATAGTATAAAACATCAAAATACTATTAAGTTAAATTATCCACTGAGAATCTAATAAAAATAAGTATGGATCAATTAAAAGTGCTCAAAATGTAATAAAATATTTTAAATTGTTTGACCCATCAACTTTTTCGATTAAAACCTATTCAAAGTGCTCCGATTTTGAGAAGTTGATGGTTAGACAAACGTAGCCCACAGATTGTCCAAATTAATTTTAACCTTCTGTGCACATTTGTAATGCATAAAATTGGGACCTTACAGGAAATTTAAACAGATCTGTACAACCACACTTTCATTGCCTGGTGGCCACACATTATTGTAATTTCGCGCTCTTTGAGTTTTTATACGAGTTTATTCAATTATTATTATTAAGTAATGGTTTTCATTGGAAATTCGATGAAAGGATATCTTGTCAATTTTCGAAATCTTGAAAGATCAGATATAAGTGTCGAAGAAAAGAAAAAAAGTATTGAAGGAGAGATGTAGGGAAGGTTGTTAAAGAGAAAAGAGATGTAGAAGGTTGAATCTCACCGTGGAGATAAGTAAAGTGGATTGGTTAGCAATAAGTCAGATCTGAAATCCCATCCAAGTTATAACACCAGCTTACTTGCCTCCAATATTATATACTTTCTTCATCGTTATTATAGCTTGTACCTTGTAACACACTCCCGAAAATAAGCTTTCATAGATTCCGACCCAATTTGTACTAAACTTCTAAATAATTGCACATTATTACTTGCTCAAGAGTTTTCCATTAGTTAATGGCTCAAGGTTTTCCTAGATAAATTTAATTATTATTTAAGATTTTATAAACCTTGTGATGGCACAAAACTTTGATTTTGAGATTAGATAGATTTACACATTTTGAGGTCACCTGACTGCAAAATGAGTTCTTGTTTCTGTCATCCATCCAGACGCTTGGAGAGGCTAAAATTATAGGCAAATAGTGAAAAAATCATACGCCGAGACGAAATTATAAATAATTGCAAGATAAAAAGAACTTTTTATATACTACGTTTTTAAATTTTCTTAAACCGTGCCATCGATATATTTGAAATAATATAATCGATATATTTCCTGTTTTGCTGTCATTTAATGTTTATCTCTTTATTTATAATCAAAATGAAGATTGTAAATATTATAGGATATGACAAAACAAAAAAAATAACTTACGGATTTTTTCCGAACTAACTTTTCATTCAGCAAATTTGCTGTAACGAATTAAATTCTGCTGAAAAATGACTAAAAGTATTAAAATAATGCATTGTCATCGTGTTCTGAAAGTTTCAAATGTCTAGCTACTCGGGATGTTAGTTAAAATTCGATTGCAAGATTTGTACCGGACAAACATACAAACAATTAATTTATTAATTAACAATTAATTAATTTATTTATTAATTAATTAACAACAAGTAATTAATTTTAAGTTTAAAATGCGATTCGTACACTCGCCACTTTGGTGGTTTGAGTGTTTAGTCACGATGAGTGAGTGTTTATTCACTATGAGTTAGTGCGTATTCACTATGAGTAAGATCTACAAAATATCGGATATGAAAACAAGTAATTTGACTATTATTATTTTTTAAAAATGGAACAAAAGGTAATTATGAGATTTAAAAAACTGACAGTTTTAGTGTATCTACGCTGTTATTAACGTGAGCGTTTTGTTAGCAATTTGAAATTTGACCTAGAGCAATTTAACTTACGTTATGTTTAAAAAACAAATTAATGGACTAACAAGAGACGAACGCTTAACAACGTTACATAACTAAACTAACTCGTGGCTCGAATCTCAACCAACAAATCATCTTGGTAACAACCTCGTTAACTTTCAATCATTCTCCTTGACAATCATTCTCTCTCTCAGTTAAACATTCAATCATTTAGACTATAACTTTTATTAATTTATTCTAAATTGTTAAAAAAAGAAAAAAAAGGCCTAAATCCTTATTTCTTAAAACCAATTAACATTCTTTAAATCAACTATATTTTTTTAATAACAAGAAAGTGAAGGTGGACACCATTCTTTTAATTAAATTTAATATTGTGAAATTATTTTTTTAGTGGAACAAAATAATACGACAAACATAAAATACTAATGAACGTGTATGGCGTATAAAATAAAATAAATACTTTCTACAGAAATTTTTAGAACTTACAACTTACGTCTTGAATAAAACTTACACTACTATAGTTGGACAAACTGACGGACAGACATGTGTCCTCGGTTTTGCCAACGGACCCTAAAATTTGACATTCATACAGGTTGCGTACCACTAGTATGAGTCAAAATTGATCATCCAATTTTGGTCCTAAAAATGATAATTTTAACGTTTATCGATCTGTCTTCGGGCCCGACGCGTTTGAATGCTACCGTCTTCTGTTCTCGCTCATTCAAAAATATAAAAATTAATTTTTTTGTTCGGTTGAGAACATGTTTGCTTTTTTAGTGCACAAATATGTGTACTCGTTGGAATTCGATAAGTTAATATGTAACGATTAAATATATGTAAGGTACAGCGGAGATGGATAATATTTTAACGACTACTAAACTTTTGTGTTCCTTTTCGTCATGCGAGTTTATTTTTATAATTCAAAGTATTTAATTTTAATGGTCGGCTTATTGGAGTTGTAAGATATATTGATGTAGGACTGATAAAGTTTAATGTTAATGTGAAAAAGTTTAACATTAATGTTGATGAATGTAGGGGGGGGGGGACAGGTGATATAGATAATGAATTTGGTGTCAAGAGGTTGCAAAGTTGACAACGTGTATGTCCAGAGAGACGTGCCTGGCACTGATATGAAATCATTGTGTTCTGTTGACGTACTTATACATCGCTCTCTCACTCACTATATTCTTGTTATCTAGTTTCTCTACCACGACCTTTCATATTCACTGTCACAGTTGCTTGTTTAAGCAGACCACATAATCTTGAATTTAATATTGCACTTATTTCTTGGTGGTGTTTATACAACATGCCCGGGCGCACATTGAGACACAGATCAGGGCAGGGCAGCACAGTTTTTTTTTTTTTTTTTTTTTTTTTTCAACCGCAGATGGATACAAAACCGCCCGAATTGAGACGCATAGCAGGGCAAGGCAGTAATAAACCGTGGGCGACCCGATGCTGGTGGATCAGACGTCTCAATTGGTCTCTTGTTTATGTCTGCGGTTGAAAAAACCGTACTACCCTGACCTGTGTCACCCGTGTTTTAATGTGCGCTCGGGCTACAACCCGGATTTAAGCCTAGTCTACATTGGTCGAGAAAACGGTCGAGTGGACTAGCATGCTTTTTAGCACAGGGACGGGCAAATAGAATAGAGTGCTATTTTTTGGTAGAGTGGACACTAAAGTCGTTCACACGTGCTTGAGATAGTAGCCTTAGTAAAGTGAGGTGTTTTCGTGTTTAGTTCTGAATAATCCCGCAAATGAAGGATTCAATGTTAGGACGGACTTAGGGTGGGGGGTCTACTCACCCGTCCGAGGTCGAGCTACTCTACCACCGCACTCGCCCATTTACTCGACCAACTTTTATATACTCTCCTCGACCGGTTACTCGCCCTATCGTTCACATTAGGCAAGTAGCTCGGCCGAGTGCTACTCGACCTAGCTACTCGCCCGTTTACTCGACCAATGTAAACCAGGCTTTAGTTATAAGTTTATAGGTATATCCGTTTGTGAATGTCGATAGAACGCGGTTTGTACAGCTAATTTAGCGAAACGCTAATCCCATATCATCCAGTAGATATAGTTATAGGGAAGTGTTGTTCCTTGGGCCATTTCATACATATATGATAGAAAAAGGCCCCCCATTTCTTTTTAATCTAATACACTTTCTTACAACTTAATACACACTTTTTCAATATAAATGTGTGATATTCCTTTGTCCCAAAGCATACTGGACTGAATATCCCTTTGTCTTAATAGCTACTTAAACTGAGGGATATAAACTCTTTTGTATAAAAAACAAAAAGGGGGGCCCTTTTCTATAAAAGTACCCATATATATGTATATAAAATGCGCAGAAATATAACTCCTTTTCCCGAAAAGTTATTTATCTAAGGGGAGTGGATTTTTTAAAATAATGGGAGAGGTATAAAACTAATACATAGCAAAACACGGTAATTCAGCTTTATACTAAGAAAGAATAATTGTAATTTAGTTTTTCCCTCATAATATTCATTTACAAAATAATTTTGAAATTCACTTTTTAAGTTTCAGGTAGTTTTTATACTACGGAAAGTATAAATTTTAATTTAAATCAAAATATAATCATTATTAACTCTGGGAGACAGACAGAGAAAAATAGACTCCAGCGCCGGAATACAGGAGGCCCGTGGTTCAAGTCCCGGCGCTGGAGTATATTTTTCTCTATCTATCTCCCAGTGTTAATAATGATTATAATTTGATATAAATTAAAATAATTTTGGTCATAATTGAATCTTTAGACATAGATTACCACTAATATCTCTCAAATAATCTTTTGCACAAGCGTTGAAAAACAAAGGTAACTTTTAAAAGTTGATTAATCAAATATACTTGAGAGAACGAAAGAGGATAAATTGAAGAAAACTCAAACCAAGAGTCTTAAAAGGAACAAATAAAAGAAATGAGGAGGTGGAAAAGCTGAGAGTAAGAAAGTGTATATTTTCTTTGTGGAATAATGTTGCGGTGAGACTCATGCATTATACAACTCGGTGTAGGAAAACCTCAAGCTCTTCCACTCCTACGCTCCATTTTCATCCCTTTTCTTTCACTTCAACTAATAACATACGTCATTTTATAAAAACTTAAATACTAAAATCTATCTTTTATTCAAAACCCTTATTAAGGATAAGCAAGTTCAATGAAAATAAGTTAAATAAAACTGAAAATTAGGTATCCAAATCCGATGAGAATCCACCTTCTATCTTTGAATGGAAAAATTTGGATTAGTGACGGCCTGATGCTAGATGCTAGAGGTCGACCAAGAAGTCATGAACACGGTAGAGCCTGAAAGCTTAGCTTCGTTTAAAGTCGGAACTTCCGAGTATTGCCGAAGTCAGTATAGTCGGGTGCTATTCTAGTTTGTATGGAATGCGCAGTTATGTCAAATCTCACAAATAACAACAGGAAGGTTTCCAATCTGTTAGGTTTCCTGTTTTGTTTGTTTTTATACAGTACGAGTTATAGTCACAACTGTCCTAAACGATTTTCGTACGATCCACAAATCCACGGGATGATGCAAATACAAAGGACGCTACAAATAACGGGGTAGGAAATCAAAAGTAACAAATCAAACTCAGAAATAAAGAGGAATAATCAATAAATAATAATCTAAAGATATCGTATAGTAGGAGTGATTTCTTATCAGGTACAGTGTTGCCTGTAGCAAAAAATATAGAAGTTAAAAAAATAAAATGATTAATAACTAAAGAACAACACTGTGTTTTTGACAGTGGTCTATTTTATTAAAAACTGACTGTACATGACAACACTAGCGCACTCCTCAGATTTCCATGACTTCTTGGTCGACCTCTAGCACCAATAATCACGAGTCCAAAGAAATAGTTTTTAATCTTATGTGATCTAAAATTGTGGTGAAGCGTTAACCCCTTATCCGATTGACACCCGACCTTAGATCTGATTGCAAACCAACCTTCGATTCGATTGCAACCCAACCTTTGATCCCATTGCAACCCAACCTTTGATCCGATTGCAACCCGATCTTTGATCCGATTGCTACACGACCTTTGATCTGATTGCAACCCGACCTTTGATCCGATTGCAACCCGACCTTTGATCCGATTGCAACCCAACCTTTGATCCGATTGCAACCCGATCTTTGATCCGATTGCTACACGACCTTTGATCTGATTGCAACCCGACCTTTGATCCGATTGCAACCCGACCTTTGATCCGATTGCAACCCAACCTTTGATCCGATTGCAACCCGATCTTTGATCCGATTGCTACACGACCTTTGATCTGATTGCAACCCGACCTTTGATCCGATTGCAACCCGACCTTTGATCCGATTGCAACCCAACCTTTGATCCGATTGCATCCCAAACTTTGATCCGATTGCAACCCGACCTTTGATCTGATTGCAACCCGACCTTTGATCCGATTGCAACCCGACCTTTGATCCGATTGCATCCCAAACTTTGATCCGATTGCAACCCGACCTTTGATCTGATTGCAACCCGACCTTTGATCCGATTGCAACCCGACCTTTGATCCGATTGCATCCCAAACTTTGATCCGATTGCAACCCGACCGTTGATCCGATTGCAACCTGACTTATGTTCTGATTGCAATTAAATTTAGTACGATTATCCCTCGGGGGAAAAATTTTTCGGCTCAAATTTAAGGGTATCGAATTAAAACATAAAGTTGGCGTAGTACTAACAAAATCAAAGGAAAAAAGGATCATTTATTCGACTTGCTATAAATTAATTTCACTGAGAAATTTGTAGATTTTTTAATATACTATGGCTTAGGCCGATTTACAAGCATGAAAATGAATGAAAATACACCAATGTACATAAGTGCATGTGTTTGTGAACTGAAAATAAATCCATCTCTATTTCTATTATGAATTGGTAATTTGATCGTGTTTTTGTAACGACAATCTAAAAATATTATTCTGATATCTAAAAGGGTTAGTAGTCTCCTAATCTTACAAATTTAAAAAGTAATTGCTTTTTTCAGTTTCAGACCTGACTTATTTATTATGTTATTGAAAGGCGTCAAGAAAACATTAATCATATCCGTTGTGTAGTTTAATATAATATAAATATTAAAGGTTTTTTTTTTTCTCATACTTTACTCTCTCTATGCGTATAGTTTATATGCAGATAGATTTTTCAAATTATTTTGCTTCTGAGCTAATGGATTTATTTGTGTCATATTATTGCCTTAAACCTATATATATATATATAGAAAAAAAAGTTTTTCTAAGTAGATCAGAATAAGGATAGAGATATAAATTATTATTATTTTTAATCATTTAACTATTTTTTGATGATGTGTTACAGATGTTCTGAACGATGCTGTATTCGATGAAGATCACGATGAAGTCGTTATTGTAAAGGACATCGAGATGTTCTCTATGTGCGAACATCACTTAGTACCGTTCTACGGAAAGGTATCCATTGGATATCTTCCTAACAAGAAGATCCTTGGTCTCAGCAAACTAGCCAGGTCAGTAATAAACTAACCATGATATAATAAACTAGCAAGGACAATAATTAATTAGCAATGGTCAGGGTCAGTAATAAAATGACCAGGTCAGTAATAATAAATCCTTATTTAATATAAAATTATAAAACTAATTTTAATTCTGTGTTATAATTTTTATTGTTACAGGATAGTTGAAATTTACAGCAGGCGTTTAACAGGTGTGTAATTTTTGCTTTACCTTTATTTTAACTTAAATAATATGACTTTACAACTAAGAACTATTATAGGGAACGTAGACAATTATCGATTAACTAAGTATCTTGTAAAGGTACCTTTTAAACAATAAAGCGTACAAAATGCGTAGCGGGACAGCAGAATAAGTATGGAGTGGATATATATGTATGTGGCAGGGCTATCATGAAATTAATTATTTGATAAATTATACTACGGGTTTGATTAAAATAAGGCAGATGATTAAATGTGTTCTTGCACTTTTTTTTACACTTTTTATTTTACACTTCTTATGTCCCTCAAGGTCAAAAGGTCAATGTTAAAAAAGATGACAAGCATATAAAAAAGTAATGTTCTGTATAAATAGAGATGCCGCAAATATTGTATGTACCTATAAATAAATAAAACTTAAAAAAAAAAAAAAAAAAATAAGCGCTCAATTAGGTATTATAATATTATAACATCCCATGGCACCTACCTATAATTAAATATTACGAACCCTTATTTTTATAAGCTATGACAATTTAAAAGAAGCAAGTATATAAATACGAAAATACATATAATCACAGTTACATTAATGTATGTAGGTTATAACTCTTTTGAAATGTATTATAAATTGAAATTTTATAACTAATTTCTTTCCCTTCCATTAATTTATATGATAAAAATACATACAAACGAAACGTATATTATCATCTTGCTAAATCAAGAACAGTCATCTTACGATTTTAAGTTACCAGTTTTATCAGAACCCTGCCACATGTTTATCAATAAAGCGTATGTAAGGCGTAGCGGACCAAAAATACGTATGTGTTAAGCGAAAAAAAGAAAAAAACGGGGTAAAAAATACGTAAAGAATTTTTATACTGGATTAGAGGTTAGAAAAGTAAATAAGGGTTTCAAACTTAAAGGATCTAAATTTACCTTTTTCGGCCACGCAAAGGAAATTCCTCTAAAGTCCCAAACAAAAATATAAAAGACTTTAAAAAGAGAGCAAATAATAGGCTAAAATCTATAAAATTCTTAACTGCAGGTTGTATAGAAAAAAAAACTTCTACTTTAACCATGAATTTATTATCAAATATTTGTGTTGTCATTATTATATTAACAAATAATGTGTTATTTATAATATAAATTATTTTATACTACTTAATTGACACTATTATGTTATTTATCTTATTCGTTAATGTAAAAATTGTCTTTATAAGTTCATTGTAATAATTTACAAAATTTATTTATTATGTTTAGTGCAAGAACGATTGACAAAGCAGATCGCTGTAGCTGTGACCAAGGCTGTGCAGCCCGCTGGTGTGGCCGTTGTAATCGAAGCAACGTAAGATTAGAATATTTATTATTATAATTTAACAAAGTTTCTTTCAATAAATACCAAATATTTATAATTTAAATTATACAATTANGGTAATCAACACACAAAAAATTACCCAAATTATCTAAATATTTAAGGTTTTTTTGTTTAAAAATACATCCTCTTTTCATTGGAATTTAACATTTTTGGTCAGACGAACAATTATATATTTGTCTTTACAAGTCAATATAATATTTAAGGGTAATTATTATATATATATATATATATATTTTTTTTTTTTTTTTTAACAATTATTTAAGGATAAAAGGAATGCACAGGATTTTTCAATCTATTCCAGAACTTCAAAACTTTTTTTGATCCTTAATCCAGCCCAAAGGACCATAAAACGTTGTTGGTCCTTGGGGCCGCATTGACACTTATAACCGAAATTTGATGTTGAGCATTTATTCAAATATGACTATATTTATGTGCAATTTTTCCCTTTGCAGACACATGTGTATGGTGATGAGAGGTGTTCAGAAAATCAACAGCAAGACCATGACCTCAACCATGTTGGGAGTATTTAGAGACGACCCTAAGACCAGGGAGGAGTTCCTTAACTTGGTCGGAACCAAGTGAAACAGCTGATCACAACTAATAATTAGCTGTTCAGCTTCCTTCCCTCGGGGAAAAATACACATTTTTCAGCAAGATAAATCAAGCCATCCTACCTGTGTATATTTTCTCCCTAAACTAAACAACATGCATTCCTCAAAAATTGTATTATAACTTTGTATCACCCAATTAATGGTCCTTTGGGCCGGATAAATGGTCCTATGGGCCGGATAACCGTTTGTAAAATGCTTTCAATTATATAAAAACACAAAATTAAAAGTCCGTATAAACCAATTTGGATAAAGTAAGCAAAACAATTTCATAAAAATCAATTAACAATATGAATAAATAGCTTATTAAGCTTACCAAAATATGACAATATCCCCCCAAAAAAAGAAGAAAAAAAGAACAACTAAGAACAATAAAATAAAGATAATTTTATATCGATAAATATAATATTGATTGTTATTTCCCTTCGCTATGTGATATTTATATAAACCCTGCCATAAATCTGATATAATACGATTTTTTTTTTATAGAATAATAATTTAAAAATGTATATTTTTTTGAATAAATAAATAAAAAAAATATATATATTTTACAAGAAAATTATGAAATTATCAGAATGTTATTATTTAAAAGAAAATTCTTAGTTGTTTTAAGACTGCCATAATTAAAAATGATACAAGTTTGTTGTTTTTTTGTAATTATTTTATTTTTATTAATTTCTTTTATAGTTTGTTTTATATGTTTTATTTTTGTTTATTATTTTAATTTATAATTATTAATTACACAAAAAAAATTATTTCTTTATTTTATATATATGTTAAACAAATGAAATGGCAAATATATTATATATTTTGTAAGCAAAAAATTGAAGTTAAATTGTGTTCATAGTTAAGTGAATATATTTAGAGAGTATTATTTATATATCCTCGTGAATTTTATTTTATTTTTTTAAAGAAAAACGTGCACAGATAATTTAAATGTAACAAAAAAAAAATTGCACAATTTGTAATTAAATTGCTGATATTACTCAATAACTGCTGCAAAAATAATGAATAAATATTGCCATAATTAATTATTATAAAATATAATTAATTAATGATCACCTAATTTGAAGGATAATTATATTTCTATTGTTTTCGTTAATCAGGGTTTTTTTATTTTAAAAATGGAAAAATATATTATTATAAAAAAGTAGTTATATTGCCAAATATCAATACTATGATATTTTTAATTGAAGTTTTCATTTTATTATAAATTGATAATTTGTCTTCTAAATTCTTGCATTTATGTTTTTATCAGTTATATCAGAATACTCCTTAATCGGTTTAAGTTAATTTTAGAAGAACTTTAAAAGTACTTTTGTCCAATATTATCATCAATCAAGAAAATATCAAATAAAAAAGTACAATAATTAAATTTAATTGATAATAATTGTAATAAAACAAATTTTAAATTATTGGTTAAAAATAAACATAAATAACTTATTTTTAAATTTAATCTTTTTAAAGTTCAAGAGATTTCTGTCAGAAATAAAAAAATCAAATAAAACATATTTTTTTATTAATACATTTATTTGGACCATATATACATTTTTAATATACCATATAAATAGTAATTAGACAAAAATATTTTCTTATTAAATATTTTAATATTTAATTAGAATGTTGAATTTTTAAACTATACAATTTTTTTTTTAAATATATCAATAAAAAAAAGTGTGAATATTAAGTGCATTTATTTTTTTGTAAAAAAAAAAAAAAAATTATTTATAACCAATGAATTTAGTAAAAATGCACTTGCACGCTCACGCATTTTTAACAGTCCGATTGACTTTGGTTTATTTTTCAATTTGTCCCATTTTAACATTTAACAACATTTGACAAGATATTATTTCGGACAAATAAATATCACACTTTTGTAGATAAAAGTGTGATTATTCATTTGTTTATTTATTTTGTCTATTTACTATGAGAACCGAGGACCGTTTTAAAAGCTTAAGTCCGTTTTATAGNTATTTGGTTTTATTGCACATTGAATTTGTCACTATATAATCTATGTGTTGTTACGACAATAATATATATTTTTGTAAACATATTATTCTGTGTTGAATTTTGTTTATAATGTTTTAATTTTTTTTTAAATAATTAAAATTATTATTGATAATTAAATTTATACATTTTTTTATATATCCCTTCTTATTAATTTACTTAATTATTCATCTATTAATAATAATCAATGAACATGTGAACAATTTATGAATTTATAGAAATAGAAATGAGTTAAGCGAAATATTTTGATAAACAGTAGAACTCCAATTATCTGAATTAATCAGGGATTGGGCCGATTCATATACACAGAAATTTGGATGATTGGATTAAGCCAAAGAATTAAGAAAATAATACGCTATTCACAGAAAAACACACATTTTACCTATAAAATTAAATATGATGAACATAAGATACTGTACAGACAATGACAGTAACAAGAAACAACAAATTTAATGATGCACAAGTTCCAATAATCCCAATTCGAATTATTGGGGGTTATTACATGTTCTTGTGTATCCGTGCAATTGTACATCTCAAGTATTCTGAAATATGTATAAGAAAGTTTATTTTAAGTGAATTTCCAATTAGTTGGGCATTAGGGGAAGGGGAACTGTCAAACGCCCGTCTGAAGTGCCCACTTAGTTTGTTGAACGATTAATTAGAGCCATTTACCACAATTAGATAGATACGTTCTTTATTGTTTTTGAACATTATAGTTCTATAACAATTTGGTGTACATATAGTGTTTTTATAAACATGTTATCTAATACATCAATTTATGCATAAATTATATGAATTTCAACTCATTACTAAATTAAGCATTTTGCACTGCAATGGTATTAATTAGTATACATATAGGAAAAATTATAAGATAAATCTTGTTTCAAGAGAAATAAAATTAAAATTACATTTCTTTATCATTAATGCTAACTCATAAAAAATTTAAACAATAAACACAAAAATATAAAAAATTAAACATTTCTTATTAGGTTGGTGATACTTTGTACCTCTATATAATTTATTATTATATTGGTTATCTTATCACAAAAATCATAATAAAATTAATCTTCGTATCGTTAAAGCGAGTGCGTATAATATTCTAATATTTCGTTGGATTTGTAATGCTCATGATTAGTATACCAGAAGGAGTATGACAGAAATCATATTATGATTAATCTTTGGGTCTCAAGTAATTAGCACTTTTTATTTTTGGACAGGAATGCAGTATTATTCATTTATTTTATTTATCAATTTTGCTCATTTGTTATTTTATTTTATATTATATCTTTATTTAAGATAAAATCTAGGTGAAGGTTAGGTTTAAAATATACACATCCGCAAATTAGGTCTAAATAGTTTAATGTAAGTTTAGTTATTATCCAGTATTCATTTTTGTCCAAAATTGTGGACGTGTATATATTTTTGTAAATAATAGCAATACCACCACTGGCTCGACCTCTTGATTTTTCTTTGATGGCACATGATGATATTATTGAGTGGGTAGAGGCCAGTGTAGGAGGTAGTGTATCAATTTCCCTGGTCAGCCAAGTTTCGCAGAGGCCGATTATTTCGTGTTCTGTCCAATTCAAATTTTCACTTACAAAGTTGCTAAATCCAGAAGAGTTCCAGAAGATTATTGTGGATTTTCTATTAGAGAGGTGCACAGTTTCAGTATTAGGTATCAGGTTTTCTTGCGGGTGTTCTGAGTCTAGTCATTGAGAGGGGCCTGCAGGATTCCTGCTGAGTTCAGAGGAATCTTGTTTTTGATGTGTTTTTGTCATTATTTTGTCCACGATCTCGGCGACTTTCTGTTGTAGTAGATTTTCTAGCGCAATTATACCATCATTATTTCCTTGCATTAGAACGAAGTCGTCTGTTAGATTGAATCTAACTTCTTCAATATCCATAAAGTCGTATTTTATTTTGATTTTTGCTCTTTTATCAGGGATAAGCGCTAGAAGTTCTTTCCTTAGGTGAAATAGCTTACCTCGTTTGATCCTGGTAAGTTTTGAAAAGTCTCTTTCCACTGACAATGTGGTGCCGGCTAATTTATGGCAATTACTCAGAACGAGGGAGACATCAGAATCATTGGGGATATTCACTAGGATTGGTCTATTCTTCTTAGATTTAAGCCCAATAGGATAGGCTTTATTGATGTGTACGTCTTCTGCTATCAGAAGGGTTTCTCTAAAGAACGATTTTACCACAGTTTTATAATCTGTGTTTTTATCAGTAGGGATATTTTTTATAATAATATTGTTTTTTTTNTATTTTTTTTATTTTATTATTTTTTATTGTTTTATATCCTAAATATTTATATGTATATATTGCATTTATATATTTTCTAAATTTCTTTTTATTATAAAATAATATTAATAAAACAATACGTTGTTATTAAATAAAATAATATTTTTATTACTAATTATGTAGGTATATTTTTATGTTTTTTCATATTATTATTATATTATTACCTATTATTATTATAAAGTAGTATGTAGGTCGTATCACTGGCTAATGAAGTAGTAAAAATAATACAATATAATAAAATGCATATATCACAAAGTCGGTGAATGAAGATAAAAATATCTGATCCTTTTGCTGGGATCGAACTCTTATACCACAGGGAGCTCTCACCTGTAGATCTAGTGCCTTGACCACTTGACCAGCCCACCGTTGTAAGTAATTGACGTCTTCTCTAAATCTTCTCTTATTTATAGTTCGTAGATACTTCTATGATTTTCTCTAGTAAAATAACCTGACATATATGTTTATTTAAAAGTTCTAAATTTTAACTTTCCATGCCGGTAAACTGTTCTTAAAATATCAGATTTTTTAAAATAATTTTCATCGCCAATGTTATTATAACAAGGCATAAAAGAATTATTAGTGATATTATCTCGTATATGATTCTTGCAGTGCTATGACTTACTTATCGAATATTGAGAGATCTAGGAGTATTCTTGCGTTCAAAACACTTTCACTTATAAACTACGCACTAATTTACTCTTTGCAAATAAAATCAATCTCTTAAACTATCTTTAACTATTCACATTGAGTTGAAATTCGGGAGCACGGTGCACGCATTGTATAGCTTCTGTAACCTCGAGGTCCGATGTGTCAGGCGCTTCTCTTCATTTACCACAATTAAAAATATTATTATCTTGAAAAGATGTAAGATTTTCTTATATTTTTCTATTTTATAACACAATACTTAATACATTTGCATTGCAAGTCACCTAGCAATCAAAAGTTTGCTTTTACCTGTATTGCCTGCAGTGCAAACAAAAGCATTGCACCAGTTAGGCTTCCAAAGAATATCATTAAAAGATTTTATTACCCGCCAAAAGCACATCAGCTTTGATTAAAAACCACAATTGAATTAACAGTCTTAATGTTTCTTTATTTTTTTCTCACATAAAAAGAAAGTATTGTAATGCCGCTAAAATTTGATTTAGATTTAAGTGGAATGAGAAATTTTGAGGTCCCTTGAGTCCAAACAAGTGGTTTTTAAAAACGTCTGTGTGTCATCTATGAAGATGCAAGGAGCCTAAACAACTGGGCTGATTTTGAAAAAATTTGGCATACATGTTCAGAAAAATCATATCCCCAGGCAATTTCGAGAAATTAATTTAACCACCAATTTGGGGGCACTACCACCAAAAACTCTTAAAATACATGAACATTTATTTATCCAAAAACAGTTCCCACAATTTTTATTAAACCATTCTAAAATGATGTCTATTAAAATACTAATCTAACGGTATAACTCATTTTTCTCAGAAAAATCTAGATCCTAAAAAATATAACTTTAATTGCAGACAGAGAGAGGCTGGGTTCAATTTCCTGCTGAGACGTTTTTTTTTATGATAAATTTTGATAAAATGTTCAATAATAATTAATGCACCAATGAAGACTAATAAATGGAAAACACTGTTCTAAGTAATTATGAACTCCTATAATAAGAAAGTTTGTCTGAGTTGTCTCGGACTGATTTTTTGCCACTTAATTAGTTAATTTATACATACATACATATACAAATATATGAATACATACACCTACATAGTAAAATTTATTTTTTTCTAATTATGCTAATCTGTCAGAGCCTGACGTTAATCCACCTTAATATATTATTTAATATTTTATTTCATAACTTATATTAATATCAATCTATTAATGGCACTTTGGAGAGTAAGCATTATATACTATCTTACGGGAGATAGTTGTCTTATTTTTACTATATATAGGTACATACGGTGTAAAAAATTATTTCCACTGATTGGTGCTGCCATCTGGTAGATAATTTTACAGGACGCACTAGCTCGGACTAACCCTAGAGTGGCTAGACAAGTCTGTCGAAGTAAGTCATACCCATTCAATTTTAATCTTTTTATACATAGTGCATGTTTATACATGTGTGTTTGTAAGTGTACATGTTGCGTGTTTCATCTCCCCATTTGGGCTGAAGAATTTAAATGATTTTAACACATTTTCCAGGCTCTTCTGCCTTTAGAATCAATTTTAGCTGTTACGAATAACTTTACATAGAAGCCAATTGAAAAATTATATCAATAAGCACCACCAAGGACTTTGCTGTGGGAAAAGTTGTTACTTATACATAGTAAATTACTGAAATTGCTAATCTAAAATGTATATCTTAATTCAGCAATTTTTGTAATATTAAACATGTTTTGTTATTATACATATTTAATAATTTAGATCACATGTGTGAATATGTGATTTATAACTATGTAAATAGAACTTTTAAAAGCAATCATATTTATTATAATATATGCAATAATGGGAGCAGGTAAAGGCAAAATATTCCTACAGGTCATACGTCTAAGCTCATACTTAAAAAGTCAGTCATTATTTTTAAAAGAAGTTATGATTTGGTATATTATAGAACTAATGTAAACAAGAAGAAAGTTGAAGTAAAGTTTCTTTACATCACAATAACGGACTTGGCTTAAACTGACTAAAAAAAATTATACACATGATAGAAAAAGGTTTTAATTTTAATTTGTATTTCCAATCAAGAACAAAACCAGCACGTGATGAGTCTTTGTATGAAATTCCACAAAATACAGCTTGACCCAAGATCTTTGTAAAGTTTGTTTATTTAAACAATAGGTAAAGTAACATTTATTTTAATACTGTTTTATCTTTTAACTACATTAGTATTTAAGTAGACTAAAACTAATTTATTTAAGAATCAAATTTATTTAATTTATCTTATTCTCCAATGTCTATAATGATGATTAATTAGAAAATATGAATATTTTTTTAACTCAACTTTATGCTGGCATTGGCAATATTTCTCCTATTCCTGGGCATCATCAGGCATTTATCTAAGTATAATATGTGGTGTAGTGAGTTATATCCTACTTAACTACTAACTACCTATTTACCTAGAACCTATTAAACTAGAATTTTATTAACATATACTATAAATTGAAATCTACAAGCATTCATCAGTTACTATGGAGAATATTTATATTATTGGGAGAAATATTAACAATAAAGTTGAGTTAAAAAATAGTAAATGCATTTATAATTAGCATCTCTAGAGTTATTGGAAATAAAGAAAAACTGAATGGATTAACTGAAGAACACATTTATTTATTCATTTATAGGGTATTAGCTCCCTCTTGTATAAACTCCTACATGTTGTTACACCTTTTTGATTTTTGTTCAGGGTCTTCGATATATTGAAAAATAAAAAATTACCAAAATTAAACTACCGTTATCAAGACATATTGTTTTTAAATGTAGTTTGGAATTGCAAAAACCCAAAAATATTGATTTTTGGAGAGATAGAGTTTATTTTGTGAACTCTTAAATTTTTAGTGTATTTTCTGATATTTTAAATTTTAGTTAATTTCATATACAATCAACAGATTAAGTGTTTTTACTGACTCAATTTTAACCCCCATATATATAATATATATATATANATAAAGAATGTTTCCAGCCTGAGGAAGCTTTAAATTAGGGTGAAATATAAGTAATAATTATGGAACATTAATACCAGGTTCAAATTTAAAAGGGGTTTATAAATAACAGGAGAAATTTGATCTCACTTTCAATTAGACTCAGTCTAAACCGTGATAGAGAATTCGGTTGATTAGATTAATACACAGGCAGACACAAATGTGTATATTTGTCGCAATGATGATCGTTGATTGGGAATTAATATTTGCTCACACTGTATTTCGAGCGACACCTCCTAATCTTTGATGATTATTTTTAATATTAGACTGAACTTATATTGATTACTTCTACTTTTAACAGAGTAATTAATTTGAACCAGTATAAATAACAAACTATAATATATCTGTTGTTTATTTTCTACATGAAGAATAAACAATAATACTTATTAAATTTTCTCGATGTATTTTTATGTATATACCTTCATAATTAATTCCACGCATAATTTAATTTTACCTTTTTGCATGGTATAAGATCCTTGTTTTATAAATGTATTATTACATTGATTAATAGATTAAATACATAATCTATTTTTTCTATTGATTAGCTACACCGTGGTCATAGATTATTTTCGGGCATTAATTATTTCTTTATAGCTCTCAGCGAGCCTCCTAACTGGATACCAAAATCCTTCATCACTCCTTGCTAATGGGCCCCTTAAATAACTCTTCTGACAAAAATTTTGCTACAGCTCGGCGTTGATCTTGCATTGTTGAGTTTTAGTTAGCCTGTGGTAGATATTTTTAATATTTTTATTATTTAAGGCAGAGTCTGGAAAGTTTAGACATTCTAGGACTTAATAAATAGACTAATTTAAAAATTCTAGTGCATCCTGGTTGTTAGTGTCAGGAGGGGATGAGCTGTCCCAAGCTAGACCGACCTGGGTGTTTTTTACCTGCTAACTTTAATTATATATATTTAGTTTTAATACAGGTAGTTCATTGGAATTCAATCGTACCTCCACGGAAGCTAGGCCATCTTTCACCTTCACCCTCATCCTCACTGAATCCAGGACTGAGATAGATTCCAGGTAAGTCTCAGAATTAAGTCTTAACTTTCAGACAAAGTTATATTTTGTGTTCTCAGCTGCCTTAAGACTAGAATAAAATATTCCAAATCAAATTATGATCAGTAACTGTTATCAGTAACCCTGTCCTTTCAGCTATTTCAACAAGCGTTCGCAGGTAGAGTTTACCCTTCCTTTATTATAACGGAGAAATTTACCATAGATGATGTATCTAAATTATTATAGTTGAATCTATTCAGGAATCGGTTGTAAAATAAAACAAATAAAGTTAATTTTTTCTTAAAAAATACTGCTTTATTTACAAGACTTAACATTCAAGTTAAATCTAAACAGAGAGAATTGAATACAAAGTATTATATTATACAGTTAGATAAGTATGAAAAAGAAACACCCGATACATTAACCCAAATTATCCCCTAGTGTATATCTTAATTATCAAATGATAATTATAATAATAAAAATGATCAAATAAATTAAAAGCATTTGAATAAAAATGACATTGTATAATACAATAATTATGTGTAAATTAATCTATCTTGATTTACAATCAATATTTAGAGGATGCGGGGTTCAGTCAAAAGTAAAAAAAAAACATTATATTTACCAACATTTCTGTATTAATGAAATAATATTTCTTGGTTGAAGGCTCAAAATGTGGCAGTGAAACTAGCTATAATCAAAGGTCAATAAAAATAAAACTATTCAAGATAAAATATGGTGTTATTTTTTTATTTTAAGAAATTAATAAAATCTCTTTATTGATATCAACAGTCGTCACTTGAAAATATATATATATATATATATATATATAGCAAGTTGCTACCGCAAGTTCGTAAGTTATCGAATGAGGATAT